>PHFE01000008.1:1765741-1836360 GCA_002796755.1 Paracorniculantispora psalliotae
ATTTGCGTGTGCCTAGTTTTTTCTCTCTCTTTCCTTTCGTACATGTCGGATGCGGGTTGCTCTTATGACGTTTTTGCTCTTTTGGTTGTATTTGCGATTGATTTCTATATTGTCCCCTTTTTTATATACTTTCCGGAGCTTTGGTGCTTTAGCTAAAATCTCAGTGAGATGAATTTATTTACTGGAAAACGGTACTAAGACGGGCATTCGTCATGAATTTCGTGAGGTGTGACTGGAAAAATGACTCTTGAGCTTCAATTAGATTCGGGTATCTTGACAAGTACATAAGCGTGATCCTCTCGGCTATATGATTACAATAAATATACATCTATTCCGTCCTGGGCATGTCCGGAACGGAGATTTGCGTGCCAAACAGCCCGTACATGCGCTGCCAGCGCCTACCCTCGCCCGCGTCGGCTTTACCCTCGTCTACCTCGCGCATCTTGACGCCGTACTGCCGGATGCAGCACGAAAATGGCAGATTAGACGGCCCCGTCTCGGCGCGGACTTCTCTTCCTCCCTTGTCCTCCCCCTCGTCGTCACTATCTAAGGGCGGCCCGTTCGCACGAGCCTGCTTCTCCGCCAGCGCCGTGCGCAGCAGCGTCTTGGTCTTGAGCTCCTCCAAGTCGCCCCAGAGGTAGAAGAGCTTCTCGCGCAGCTGCGAGACCAGCATCCGGCTGTGGCGCAGGTCGCCGGCATTTAAGTTGAGCAAGCACTGTGCGGCGTGGTTGTCGACCGTGACCCAGACGCAGTTGTCGGCTTTGCCGTCCGCATCGGCTCCGGTGGCGTCTTCGAGGAGCAGGTGGAAGCGCCACTCCCAGCCTTTAATCTTTTCGGAGGTGACGAAATGGTCCATATTGCGGTCTTCGTCGTCGTCGTCGTCGCTGTCGGACGAGGCGGACTCTGCATCGGATAGCATGTCGTAGACAGAGCTTTGAATTTTCGCAAACGCAAAGTCTTCCAGGCTGTGTGGTAGAAAGTCTTTGACGCGGACATTTGCGCGGTAGTTGGCATTGACGAATGGAAGCGGCAGCTGAGCAGCGTCCTGGCCAATGAGCGCTTCAAAGTACATTTGATCTAGCAGCTCTGCTATTGTGCTACACGGCTGCTTCTCATTTTCGCATTTGACTAAGGGCCAGCTGTTAGTTGGAATATTGAAATTGGGCAAGAGGAAAACAGACTGGTAGAATTGAGCTTGATGGTCGGGGTGGGTGGGACTTCGGGCTCTGGAACAGGCGTCTTTTCCTGTTGCATGCTTGGTGTCGAAGCCTTGGCCTGCTTGCCCTCTCGTTGCTTCCGGCGCTTGGACTTGGCGTTTGGCTCTCGCAACTTATGATCTTCGTCCAGCGCCGCTCTTCGTTTCTCGCCAGCTTTGGCCGCTTCATTGATCGACTTGAGCTGCTTCTTCGCCAGCCTTTCGTACTCGCGACGCCGACGAATGGTCTCTTTGAGCCGAGGATCTACGGAATCACCATCTTCCTCGTGGTCCAGAAGCGAAATGTTGATTTTGCTGGGATATCTTTCGTCACCTCGCAGGTAGCCTTCCAGGTTGTTGGAGTTGCGGCCCCATTTGATCTGCAGGTTGCGAATAGAGACATAGGAGCCGACGGTGATGTTGTTTTCTCGAATGGCGTCGGCATGCGGCTCCCAGCATGTAATTTGCAAGCAGTTCCGGCCATAGGGGCCGTTCCAGTCGCCATCCGGCGTGTTGGAGCCGATTGTGTAGTTGTAGGGATCTGCGCGCATCTCTGCGCCTGAAATGGCAAAGTTGAAGAAATTGGAGTGCTCGGTGTAGTCGGATATCCAGAGGGTACATTTGTCGCCCAGGTCGTACGGGGCCTTGACCACCTCGACGATGACGTCGACAAAACGCTCGCTGGCAACGTCCTTGAGGAGACTGAATTTCTCTTTAACTTGAACGGATGTTTGCATCTGATGCGTGTATTCCGCGGCCGTCGGTAGCCTTGCCTTGTCAACACGATGGTAAAAGGCGGACACGTGAGCAAAGTCCGATTTAGTGAGATTTCTGCTCGGCTTTTTGCTCGGAGCATGAAGAGCATCTTCTGCATCACGCGGAGGGCGTGGGATGCTACCAGCTGAAAATATATAGACATCTGTGATGCGGTTTGTCATGAGCGAGAGCTCCGATTGAAACGTTTGTACCTGCACCGGCTGTTAGCGTAAATGAGGGACGAGACGCGGTATTTGCGCACTTTGGCTTGGAAGATGACGACAACATCGCCGCAAGAAGGATTTGGCATGGCATCCGGAAGACGAAAGATGTTAATTGTCAGCGACTTGGAGGTGTCATCTTGAGTAGATTCATCATAGAAGCGGATCTGGGCCTTGTAGTCTGGGATTGCACATGATCAGCAATTGCAAGACAAGCAGTAAAGAGCACAATTACACACCCTCTTTTCGTGTCGGAATCGGCGCTCTAAAGTCGACAACTATCCCGATTACGTTAATCATGGTTCCTGCGCGGACATGACCTTCCAAGACATGGTCAATGGAGGTGAAGGCAGCGGCTGGAGGAGCCATGTTGTTTTCAGGGCATCAAAATTGGATAAAACGAGAGCAGAATTAAACTGAATCATGGATTCGTCATGGTAATCCTCGGCCGGCCGAGTACGCAGCCTGCATTGCACAGACACAGAAGTGGTCTGGCTGGCGTCGTCGCGTATTAGTGCAGCTATACGCGTTTGAGCACAGTGCCAGCAAGCACGGCGGCACGGAAGCACGTGAGAGATTTGGTGTCTGGCAGACAGCCTGCAAAGTTTGATAGGGCGGGGTGGTTTGCAAGTACATGTTTGAAAAAGTACATGGTGTCTGGTCTGTTTTTTCAGGTGGCTTGATGTACTCGGTACGGACTGACATAGAATCCTGCCTCAGGCAACAAACGCAGGCGATGCCCCTCTCTGAGGGGAGCTGTGGTGGGCGGTGGAAGCTTTTTGGTGGCACAGGCTGTCACAGGCCATTTGGGTGACTCTCACAGTGCTCTCGCAGCAGATTCAGCGGTCAAACCCACTGTAGCTCCAGCGGAAGCCACCCAAGCCCCTCCCGAAAACAGTTAGCGGCGCATCTGCTAGCGGCCAAGCAGCCCCTCTGCACCGCTCTCTCTCTGTGGCAACCAAAAAAGACCCTCCTTGGCTCCTCAAGGCGGCGTTCATTTTCTACCGCAATTTGAGCCACTCTCTGCCAAACTCTGCCAGCTGCTGCTCTTCTACTTTTTCCATCTCACGAACCCTTATTATTCTTCCTTGTGTCCCGGACTGCTTCTTCTCTTGCAGATCCTTCTTCTCTCTTCAACACAGCCAGAATATTGTGCTGCTGATCCTTTTTGTCTCTTATATCTTCCAGGCGTCTTTTTGCCCCGTTGGCTCGCCGCCTTATCCTTTGCACCCCTCAACCCCTCCTCTCCGCCAAACACACACACACTCACACACCGGCAAATCAACCACCATGACTGATCGCTACATTCCCGAGCATCGCCGAACGCAGTTCAAGGCCAAGGGCGCTTTCAAGCCTGAGGAGCTCCGTCGTCGTCGTGAGGAGCAGCAGATTGAAATCCGCAAGGCCAAGCGCGAAGACAACCTCGCCAAGCGTCGTGGTATTGCCACTGGCGACAACCGCCCTGGTGCTTCCCTCGGAGCCGCCCCCGATAGCGACGATGACACCGCTCCCACCGAATCTCAGGTATGCTCGAGTTCAATATGCGTTTTTATACTACGGCAACATGCGATGCCTCGGCTTCTGCTTTGCTCCCTCGAAGCTCGCCGCTACTCCTTTGTTTTGTTTGGTGCCAGTCGGCTGTGGATGTGGGGGATATTACCTTGCAATTATCCCCACAGAGTCTCGCCGACACCCGCCCAAAGCGTAGAGCGGCAGCTTCGTGAGCTTGTCTATAGCTTCCGTCTTGCCATTGCCGTACATGACACCTATCCCCAGCCATGTCGCTAACATCTCTCTTCGCAGCTCAACGAGGACCTCCCCCAGATGGTCTCCGGCGTCTTCTCCGACCAGATGGAGCAGCAGATCCAGGCCACCACCAAGTTCCGCAAGCTGCTCTCCAAGGAGCGCAACCCTCCCATTGAGGAGGTCATCAAGACTGGTGTCGTTAGCCGTTTCGTCGAATTCCTCCGATCTCCCCACACTCTTGTCCAGTTCGAGGCTGCCTGGGCTCTGACCAACATTGCCTCTGGCTCTGCTACGCAGACACAGGTTGTTATTGAGGCCGGTGCCGTGCCAATCTTCGTCGAGCTCCTGGCTAGCCCCGAGCCTGATGTTCGTGAGCAAGCCGTCTGGGCTCTCGGTAACATTGCCGGTGACAGCCCTCACTGCCGTGACTACGTCCTGAGCTGCGGTGCCCTGAAGCCCCTGCTTAACCTACTCGGCGACAGCCGCAAGCTCAGCATGCTCCGCAATGCCACCTGGACTCTGAGCAACTTCTGCCGTGGCAAGACCCCCCAGCCGGACTGGAACACTGTAAGTACTTGTATATCATGCTGGTGCGCTGTTAAAAGTTGTTAGATGCTAACCCTGTACTTAGATTGCCCCCGCTCTGCCCGTTCTCTCCAAGCTCGTCTACTCGCTCGACGACGAGGTCCTCATCGACGCCTGCTGGGCCATCTCTTACCTCTCGGATGGTCCCAACGAGAAGATCCAGGCCGTCATCGAGGCTGGCATCCCTCGCAGACTTGTTGAGCTGCTGCTCCACGCTTCCACCTCGGTTCAGACCCCTGCCCTACGCTCGGTCGGCAACATTGTCACGGGTGACGACATGCAGACCCAGGTCATCATCAACTGTGGTGCTCTGCCTTGCCTGTTGTCTCTCCTCAGCTCCACCAAGGATGGCATCCGTAAGGAGGCCTGCTGGACCATTTCCAACATCACTGCTGGCAACGCCACCCAGATCCAGGCTGTCATTGACGCCAACATCATCCCTCCTCTGATTCACCTTCTCCAGAACGGTGATCTCAAGACCCGCAAGGAGGCTTGCTGGGCCATCAGCAACGCTACCTCTGGTGGCCTGCAGAAGCCTGAGCAGATCCGCTACCTCGTCAACCAGGGCTGCATCAAGCCTCTGTGCGATCTCCTTATCTGCCCTGACAACAAGATCATCCAGGTCGCCCTTGACGGTCTTGAGAACATTCTCAAGATTGGTGACCTCGACAAGCAGGCTGCTGGCGAGGGTGGCGAGAACCTCAACAAGCACGCTCTCTTTATTGAGGAGTGTGGTGGCATGGAGAAGATCCACGACTGCCAGAACAACGCCAACGAGGAGATTTACATGAAGGCTTACAACATCATCGAGAAGTACTTCTCTGACGAAGAGGAGAACGCCGACGAGGGTATGGCCCAGCCTGCTGGCCCCAACGGCCAGTTTGGCTTCGGCACCAACGGCTCCGGCCAGGCTGGTGGCTTCAACTTCGCCAACGGCGGTGACTCCATGGACATGTAAAGTGTTTGCAAAAGAGGCGATGAATTCTGCCGTGTTGCGAAATGCGAATGGACTGGCAGAGCGACATCCCAACATGTTACTCTAGCTTCCCCGACACACCACTACAACAACTCACGACAACAAAACAACACCAGCATGCCAATCGATGCGTGCCAGCTCCTTGCTTACGAGCAAAAGAACCCCCTGGACATAACACTACATACCCCCTCGTTACCCATTTACCCACATTCCCCAATATCAACATAGCACTAGTCATTTTTTATAATCAGTTTAATGCATTTTCACGAAAGGAAGAACAGAGAAAGGCCCTATGGTAGCTTGAAAGCTCCAGCCTCGAGATGATTTGATGAGCGATATCTAGCCTTGGCTTCGGCGCAAGCCATGCGAGATGAAAAACGAAGAGGCTCCATATAGAGAGCTCAAAGTCGAAGCGCAGCGCCAGCAAAAGAACTGGTAGTTGACGCTGAGAGCGAGCTTCGTCTATTGATGGAGCGATACAACTACGGGCAGTTGATGCTAGTGCAGCCTGCACCGAGAAAAGACAGACCAGCCAGAAGACTCTTGCTGCCAAGTGGTCAACTTGGGTCTCACGCTCCTGTTTTAAGTTGTAGCGAAATACAAAACAATTCCCCCCAATGACAGTTCGTGATATCTGTGTCCATGTTACTGTAGATGGTGCGTAAGAACTTCCATGTGAAGTAAAGCACCACGTAAGTCGACTTCAAGCAGAAGCTGACGCAAGAGAGCCCCAAATATGTCCAGTCGCTCGGTGCCTGAATCGGCTCAAAAAGCATTCTTGGCGAAGCCATGGACGATGGTTTGTCTTTGGCGTGTATGTGGGGCGCCACTGTAGATGTCGCCGTAGAGGTAGATGTAGCACCTACCGGCAACAGTTTTCTCGCCACAAGACTTTTCACCCACTCCGATCAGGTATAATCTGCCAGATTTTCATAAACATAGGCTTTCGAATTATCTGTCTCGTCAGACAGCTTGAGGATTTACCTACTCAGGAACTAATGGCCGCCTAATAAAGTCTCGCGGAAAATTTTGTGCGCGGACGACAAGCTGGAGTATCAACTGCAGCTGTCATCATGGTGAAAAAGGGTAAAGCCAAGGCCGTCGAGCCACCCAAGCCTGCCACTGCCCCGGCTGCTACAGGGAAAGATGGCGGCAAGGGAAAAAAGGGCGGCAAGCCAGAGGCAGCGATTCCTGCCGAGCTAGGCCCCGTCGGCCCTCCCAAGCCCACCGTCAAGCAGCTCATCGGCGGCTCCTCGTGGACGGGCAAGCTGCCGGTGAACCTGCTCAGCGAGTACTGCCAGAAGCAGAAATGGGACCGGCCCGACTACGACACGCGCAAGACGCCAGACGGCTTCTCCGTGTTCGTGACGCTAAGCGCCAAGGACCTCAAGACGCAGCTGACGACGCGGCTGGAGCCGTTCAAGATCCCGCCGACGCACAAGCACCTCATCATGCGCGACACGGCCATTGAAGCCAAGCACGCGGCGGCGACGTACGCGCTCTTCCGCGTCTGCAGCATGCAGAACAAGCACACGGTGCTGCCGCCGGACCACAAGGCGCTGTGGAAGGATTTTCAGGCGCTCAAGGCGCAGGACGTCAAGGATGGTAAAGGCTGGATCTATGATGCGGATCCGTTCAAGACGTTCCATGAGAGGCAGGACGCAAAGGCAGCGGCGGAGAAAAAGCGCAAAGAGGCCGAGGCGCTCAAGGCCAAGGCCAAGGACATGCCGGGTGCTGCTGGCCTGGTGCTTCTGAGCAACTCCGGAAGTGGAGGCGGCGGCGGCGGCAACAGCAGCGGTGGTGGTGGTGACAGAGGTTTCAACATTATGAAGGGTTGGACCAGTGCGCCGAATGTGGAAATGGGCCGCCAGACCAGATCACAACTGGAAAGCCTTTTGCGCAGCGGTGTCTCGTGGAACCCACATGCGGTGCAAATGTCCAAGACGCAAAAAGACGGTGTTGTGACGGAACTCTGCAAAATCGGCTTCCGAAAGAGCCATGTGGCCGAAGCTGTTGAGTATTGCAAGGACCGCGAGGAGACGCTGGAGTGGCTGCTCATCCATGTGCCCGAAGACGACCTTCCAAGGTGGGCGCTCCCTGAAAAATATGCCGCCGGCGTGACTATTGGAACCAACGATCTTAAGAGGGATGGTGCCATTCAGCGTCTGTCGCTGAACGGATACTCACTCGAGTTGTGTGCGAAGGTGTATGATCAAACTGGCGGCGACGAGAGCAGGACGGCAGAGGCCCTTCAAAACTTGCTATTCTCGCGACCCAAGGAGGATGCAGCAAGCGAAGAAGAGTCTCTTGACTTTTTGGACATGGGCTCGCCGGATGAGCAATGGCACGAAGAGATGGAGAGCTTGGAATCAATGTACGGCAACATGTTTACGAGAGACGGAGCCGATACGGTGAAAATTCAACTTGAATCGGTCAAGAACCCGCCCCATCAGGTGGAGGCTTCGTTACAAGTCCGACGAGGATCAAATTATCCCAATACGTTGATCCTTGGCCTCGTTGCCAATCTACCCTCCTACATCAAACTGAGTGTAATTCGCAAAGCACTGGAATACATGGACTCGTCACTCCGGGAAGAGCCAATGAAGGTGTATCTGGTGCTGGACTGGATCCAGCAGAATATAAACGATATTATTGAGCAGCCTGGAAAGCTGGTTGACATTTCGGCCGTTTCGTCGGCTGCATCTGAACAAAAACCAGGCGATGCCGTCAAGTCAAGAAAGCGACCGCGCGCAGCCCCAAGACCCATCAAATGGACGCCAGATGCGCGCAGCAAGGCAGCGTGGGAGAAGCGCCAAGACGGCTCCGCGTACAAAGAGATGCTCAGAAAGAGACAGAAGCTTCCCGCATGGCACATGCGCGACAGGATTGTCAAGACGGTTACGGACAACCACGTCACCATCATCAGCGGTGAGACCGGTTCCGGTAAATCAACGCAGTCGGTGCAGTTCATCCTCGACGACTTGTACGGACAGGGCCTGGGTGACTGCGCCAATATGCTCGTCACTCAGCCGCGACGTATTTCAGCGCTAGGTCTTGCGGACCGTGTTGCGGAGGAACGATGCGGCCGTGTGGGACAAGAAGTCGGTTATACGATTCGTGGCGAAGCGCGCCAGTCCAAAGACACGCGCATCACGTTCATGACGACGGGTATTCTGCTGCGTCGCCTGCAAACATCGGGCGGTCGCGTGGAAGACGTGGTGGCCTCGCTCGCCGACGTGAGCCACGTCATTGTCGACGAAGTCCACGAGCGCAGCCTGGATACCGACTTTCTGCTCAACCTGATCCGCGAGGTGATGCGTATCAAGAAGGACGCGCTGAAGCTCATCCTCATGTCTGCCACGCTGGACGCCGCTTCATTTATCAACTACTTTGCGTCGGAGGGCTTGAAGGTCGGTGCCGTGGAGATTGAGGGCAGAACATACCCCGTGGATAACTACTTCTTGGACGACGTCATTCGCATGACTGGATTCAACGCAAACACCCCTGACGGCGAATTTATTGGCGACGAGCTCATGGGTAAAATCATCCAGAATTTGGGCCACCGCATCAACTACAGCCTCATCGTGGAGGCTGTCAAGGCCATTGACTACGAGCTAAGCTATGACAAGAAACCAGGCGGTATTTTGATTTTCCTGCCTGGCGTGGGCGAAATTACCCAGACGTGCAGAGCACTGCAGGCCGTCCCATCACTTCATGTGCTCCCGCTGCATGCATCTCTGGAAACCAAGGAGCAGAAGCGAGTGTTTGCCAGCGCCCCTCACGGCAAGCGCAAAATCGTCGTTGCGACCAACGTGGCCGAAACCTCCATCACCATTGACGACATTGTTGCCGTCATTGACAGCGGTAAAGTCAAGGAAACCAGCTTCGATCCCGGCAACAACATGCGCAAGCTCGAAGAGACGTGGGCCTCGCGCGCGGCATGCAAGCAGCGCCGCGGCCGTGCCGGTCGTGTCCAGGAGGGCAAGTGCTACAAGCTGTACACGCAAAACCTCGAGAACCAGATGGCCGAGCGCCCCGAGCCCGAGATTCGGCGCGTGCCGCTGGAGCAGCTGTGCCTGTCGGTGCGCGCCATGGGCATGCGCGACGTGGCGCGCTTCCTGGGCCGGTCGCCGACGCCTCCCGAGGCCGTCGCCATTGAAGGCGCCATGAAGCTGCTGCGGCGCATGGGCGCGCTCGACGGCGACGAGCTGACGGCCATGGGCCAGCAGCTGGCCATGCTGCCCGCGGACCTGCGCTGCGGTAAGCTCATGGTGTTTGGCGCCATCTTTGGCTGCCTCGACGACTGCGTGACGATTGCCGCCATCCTCAGCACGAAGAGCCCGTTCATCGCCCCGCAGGAGAAGCGCGACGCGGCCAAGGAAGCCCGCATGCGCTTCTTTGCCGGCGACGGCGATTTATTGACCGATCTCGCGGCGTACACCGAGTGGAAGGCCATGATGCGCGACCGCCTGCCCATGAAGCACGTCCGCGGCTTCTGCGACGACAACTTCCTCTCGCACCTGACGCTGTCGGACATTTCCAACACGAAATCGCAGTACTACACGGCGCTGGCCGAGATGGGCCTCGTGTCGACGCGCGAGGCCGCCGCCGCGGAAGACGACACCATTGACGCGGCGCTGGCGGGCGACGTCGGCGGCGCCAAGAAGAACTCGCAGCTGCTGCGGGCGCTGGTCGCGTCGGCGTTTACGCCGCAGATTGCGCGCATCCAGTACCCGGACAAGAAATTTGCGAGCTCCATGTCGGGCGCGGTGGAATTAGACCCCGAGGCGCGCGCCATCAAGTTCTTCAACCAGGAGAACGGGCGCGTGTTTGTGCATCCGAGCAGCACCATCTTTGGCAGCCAGGGCTTTTCGGGGCACGCCGCGTACATGGCGTACTTTTCCATCATTGCGACGTCCAAGGTGTTTATCCGCGATCTTTCGCGTAAGTCTTTTCTTCCCAATGCTATACCACTCTAGAATAATCACTAACATGATATATAAAGCATTCAACGTGTACACGCTGCTCATGTTCTCCGGCCCGATTGAGCTCGACACGCTCGGCCGCGGCCTGTTGGTGGACGGCTGGCTGCGGCTGCGCGGGTGGGCGCGCATCGGCGTGCTGGTCGCGCGGCTACGCAGCATGGTGGACGATTTGATTGCGGAAAAGGTGGAAAAGCCGGGCCTGGACCTGCGCGGCAACGAGGTCATCAAGCTGGTGACGAAGTTGATTGAGCTGAATGGCTTAGATGCGTAGATGATAAAATTTCAATTCTTGGGTCTTTTAGACGGGTGAAGTAAAAAAGTGATTTAGAAAGTGTTTATAAAGAGATGAATAGAAAAAAGAAAAGGAATATACAATAGATTAAGAAAATCTTTATGCCAATGTAATGAGGGTGCCGTTTTTATCGTCGGGGTTTTGGGCTGGAGCCTAGCTAAAGTTACCGAATCGGGCAATGTCGTGCAAGTGGCGACGGTGAACTTGCGCTCTTCCACCTTTCTTGCCATCACAACTTACACCGCGCGCTCACACGCCCAACATCATGGCCGACCCGGAGCCCAATTCTAAAGAGGCTCTCACTCGAGAAGAAATCCAGAGCACACCCGACAAGCAGCCCCCCGCCGGCAGCAGCGGGGAGAAGCGCAAAAATGCCTGTACAGTTTTCCCACTCAAACCCTCTCACTTTGCTTCTCAGCTAACCCGCGCGCAAACCAACAAAGTCGCCGCTCTCATGGCACCCAAGAAGAAAGCACCCGCCGCAGCAAAGCCGGCACGGTCCACCGGCGGCAACCCGTTCAAGGACCGCATGGGCCTCGGCGCGTACCTCGGCGATCCATCCTCCTTCTCTGCGTCCGTCGTCATCGCGCACTCACCCGATTTCGTCGTGATCCACGACAAGTTCCCCAAAGCCACGGTGCACACGCTCATCGTCCCGCGGTCCTCCGCCGTCAATCTTCAGCATCCGTTTGACGCGCTCGCGGACCCGTCCTTTCTCGCGCTCATCAAAGCGGAAGTCGCCCGCACGAAAGCGCTCGTGGCCGCAGAGTTGCAGCGCCGTCTCGGTCAGTTCAGCGCCGCGGAAAGCACCCGCCAAGCCGTCCTAAACGGCGAAGCGGACGCTGAAGGGGAGGGCGAGTTGCCAAAGGGGCGGGACTGGGCGGCAGAGGTGATGTGCGGCGTGCACGCGGTGCCGAGCATGAGCCACCTACATATCCACGTGTTATCGCGGGACATGCATTCGGAGAAGATGAAGCACCGGAAGCACTACAACTCGTTTAACACGCCGTTTCTGGTGGATGTGGAGGATTTTCCGCTGGCGGAGGATGATCCGAGGAGAGACACGGGCAAGGCAGGGTATTTGAAGCACGATCTGGTGTGCTGGCGCTGCGGGCGGAATTTTGGGAATAAGTTTGCGCAGCTGAAGGAGCATCTGGAGACGGAGTTTGATGCGTGGAAGAGAGAATGACGAGGAATGATCAAAACGGTGTAGGGCAACATCAGCCAACATGAGGAGCTCTGCTGGAAGCAAAGTCGCCATCCTGTTTACACAGTGATATAAGAAACACAATCACAGCATGGCTTCACAGCGACATAGATATACAAAACAGTTTATTCTGGATTCGGTACATTCGTCTTCTCATTGTTACAAGACGATGCTGCTCATGAATCGTTGTCCTTTACTACCTGCCCAAACCAATCCCACAAAAGAATTCCCAAATTTTGCGCGCTTCTGTTTTTAAAAAGAATTTCTTGATTATCAATTCCGTCAATAGTACATGTGGTAGTCCTGCATTTGCCAACACTTGCCCATTCGCAACTGCGATGGGAAACAGCGTCATTCCGTCGTGAAAGCACGCCTCGTTTAGTTTAGCAGGTTGCGAATCTCAATCACGTTGCGCTGCCCCAACGCCGGGGCATTCCGGCGCTTTTTGCCAGAGCCCTACTCTTCGGCCTCGGCGTCGACATCGCCATCCTCCTCCTCCTTCTCCTCGTCAGCGTTGGCGTCAGCATCTTCCTGGTTCAGCTGCTCCTCGGCGGCATCGTCGTTGCTCTTGCGGCCACGGCCCTTGCGCTTAGAAGCGGTCGGGGTCTCAAGAGCAGCGGCATCGGAAGCACGGCTGCGACGTCCACCGCGCTTGGCGGAGGTGGGCTCCTCGGCCTCGCCTTCAGCATCATCTTCGGCGGCAGCGGCGGCGGCAGCAGCGGAGGGGCGTCCGCGACCGCGACCCGTCGGGGCCTTGGGGGTGGTGGCCTTGGCCGGCTTGCCGGAACCCTTGGGACGGCCGCGCGGCTTGCCGGTGGGAACGTACGCGGGCTTGGGGTTACCCGTGGGAGGGCGGCCGCGGGGCCGACCGGAGGGCACGTAGACCTTCTTCTGGACGCCATCCTTGGGGGGACGGCCGCGGCCGCGCTTGGCGGGTGCATCACCGCCGGCGTCTTCGGGAGTCTTGGCCATGATGACGAACTTTGTTGTGTAGAGGTGGAATTGGGGGGAGGGAAGCGACGGCGCGACTGGTGCCGATGGCTGAAAGTGTAAATTGTTGGCTTTGCGCGCAAACGGAAACGGCGAACACGGACGCGCTGAAGCAAACAGCGAACGGTCGCAGAGTCGAAAAAGGCCAACAATTAAGACGCGACGACGGCGAAGAGTGGAAAGAAAAAAATGAAGAAAAAAGAGAGATGCGCAACTGTGAAGAGCGACGGCGAGAGATGAGCGCGCAACGGATTGGGATGAGGAAAGTTGTGTATGAGAAGCGCGCGACGCGACAGACAATCTAAGGAAAGCAGGTGGCGGTGGTTGGAGCAAGCAAAACGGCACAGGCCCAGGGGACCGAGTATGGGGCGGAGGTGGAGGGGGGCAGCCTTCCACTACCAAAGTAGCGAGCCAATGAGAAGCGGGAGGCGGGTGGGTGCTCGATGGTGAATGGCTGCGGGAGGAGAGGAGACGACGGGTAGGCCAGGTGCAGCCATCCAACCCGATATGGTTTAGCGCCGACACACCTTGGCAGTCTGTACAAACAACTGCAAAAAGTCACGGTTGAGGACAAGAGTGATTAATATTTTCGTATACCTGATAATTCTTTTCGGAAGATAAAGTGCATCACGAATTTTTGCGACGATTTTCTGGTTGGTGGTGAATCCGCAAGGTGGACAGCACTGAGCAGCACGCTACCGAGGGGCTTTGGCTACCTGTGGAGCCACACTGCAGGCGCTGTGACTGTGTCTGAGTCTGAGGCACTGGGAGTTGTCGCTGCGGCTGGCAACGAGATATTTAATATCTTGAAAAATCTTGAAATTTCCATCGGTTAGAGTTTAATAGCAAGATTTTCACCCTCGAATTTTCTAGCGCGTGGTTCGACTCTAGGATGTGCCAACAGAGCAGATCGGCTGCAGCGCCACTGTGACAGACAAGTTCTGTGGCGGTGCAGTGGTACTGTGGCGGTGCAGAATGATGCTTGAGACGCGAGAGTCATCATTATAGCACACAAAAAAAAAAAAGATTAATACTTTGAAATATCTGTAAATTTGATTTAAATTGATTTATAAGTTAGAAATATGAGTTTTGATTTTTTTTTGGATCGTATCTAGCCAGCAATGTCTGCCAGAAAAACTGCTGCAACCTTGGGTCAATACAAAGGCATGCGACAATCGCCCTCGTTCAAGGAAACACAGAGTATTAATATTTCGAAATATCAGACAATTCTTTGTATTCAAAATGAAATCTACAGAATTTCTGCTTTGATTCTTCTGACTCGTACACCTGAGATGATTTCATGCGCTTACAGACCTTGTCGGGACGGCATCTGGCTCGTTGGACTGTTGGGGCCGCATGGAATCGCCGCATTGATGGCAGCTTGCATGCCGTAATTAATATTTTAACAAGTCTCATAATTATTTTCATCCTACAAAGCACCCTATACATTTTATTCACAATTCTTGCGTTTGCCATCAAAATGGCCCAAGTTCGTACTGTGCATCATCGCCGCCCCACCATAAACCACCTACCTTGTACTCTCACCCCTGCTGTTTACCCCGGCAACAGCCTCACCAACGCTAGTAAACAAAGCGCTCCAATGTTCCGACCTTACGAATGTGGCACATTCTTTGTCAACGACGCCGAGATAGCCTCGACCAAATCATTCACATTCTTACGACCATGGCTATAGATGCCCGCTTGATGCCCTCTTCTGCACCCAACACGCCCGAACCCCGTACGGTTCGCTCAACCGCTTCTACACCTTCTCTGCGATCCCGCGATGGTACGCTGCCCATGCTCGCTAGGATGGACGGTGGTGGCAATGTCAGAGTCGTTGTTCGCGTGAGAGCTTTTCTGCAAAGAGGTACGCCCCCTGCCTATTGATACCATTCGACCCGCTGACCATCGCCAGAGCTCGAACGCAGAACACGATGCTTGATCAAAATGGATCCCATCTCACAGCAAACGACGCTGCTTGCCCCAGACGAAGACGAGGCCGGCCCCAAGTCCAAGTCACGCAAGGTCGTCGACGACAAGAAATTCACCTTTGACTCTTCTTTCTGGAGTCACGACACGAAGGATAACCACTACGCGCACCAGGAAGACGTATACAACGCCCTCGGCGAGGAGTTTCTCGATCACAACTTTGAAGGCTACCACACATGCATCTTTGCCTACGGTCAGACCGGCTCCGGCAAGAGTTATACCATGATGGGCACCCCTGACCAGCCCGGCCTGATCCCCCGCACCTGCGAAGACCTGTTCGAGCGCATCCAGGCGGCCGAAAACGAAAACACAAACGTCGCCTACAATGTGCGCGTCTCGTACTTTGAAGTCTACAACGAGCACGTCCGCGACCTTCTCGTCCCCGTCAACACAAGCCTGCCGCCCAACTACCTCAAGATCCGCGAGTCCCCGACCGAAGGCCCCTACGTCAAGGATCTCACCGAAGTGCCTGTCCGCAGCATCGACGAGATTTTGCGCCACATGAAGAATGGTGACGCCTCCAGAACGACGGCGAGCACCAAGATGAACGATACCAGTAGCAGAAGTCATGCGGTCTTTACCATTATGTTGCGCCAAATGCACCACGACATGGAGACGGACGAGACCACGGAGCGCAGCTCGCGTATTCGCCTTGTGGACTTGGCGGGCAGTGAGCGTGCCAAGTCGACTGAAGCTACCGGAGCTCGTCTGCGCGAAGGCTCCAACATCAACAAATCCCTTACTACGCTCGGCCGTGTCATTGCGGCCCTCGCAGACCCCAAGACACTCCGACCAGGTGCCAAGCGCAAGGAGGTTGTCCCGTACCGAGACTCCATCCTTACCTGGCTGCTCAAGGATTCCCTTGGCGGAAACAGTAAAACGGCCATGATTGCGTGCATTGCGCCCTCCGATTACGACGAGACTCTGTCCACTTTACGATATGCCGACCAGGCCAAGCGCATCCGCACCCGCGCCGTTGTCAACCAGGACCAAATGTCCACTGCCGAGCGTGACGCCCAAATTTCTGCCATGGCGGAAGAAATTCGCATGCTGCAAATGTCCGTTACCGATTCCTCACGACAGCGCGAAAAGAACGCCAAAGACGCCGAGGAGCGCCTGGAGGACTATCAGCAGCGCGTGGCGACAATGCAGCGACTCATGGAGGAGCGCAGCATGGTGGCGGAGAGCAAGATCAAGAAGCTGCAGACCGAAAACGAAGCTCTGAAGCTGCATCTCAAGCTGGCTATTGAGAGCATTAAGAACCCCATCCCCCATGTTGAGGTCAAGTCCTTTGACGACGACGGCAAAGAGAACGCCGCCCACAGCGTGCACGAGGACCAGTCGGACGAAGAGTACGATGATTACGAGTACGACTCTGACAGCACGGCCAATGGCGGCGACGACTTGCAGGAGGAGATGCAGCGCTATCTGCAGGACATGGGCAACCTGCGCAAGCTGATTGGCGGTGATTTGTCGCGCTTCAAGGACGAGACGACTGTACGCATGCCGCTAGGCGTGAGGGAAAATGTATGAGGATGGATTGCAGCTTTTGACTTGAGAACTTTACATGCAGCGTGGTGTTTGGGCATTTTTATCAATATTAAATTTATTTCGTACCTTCCTTTGATTAGTGTATACAGCATATATGACAACAATAAATTGAATAGTCGATAACAAATTTGAATTAGTAAAATCAGAAACTAATCAAGAGTCGAGTGACGTGTACTGTCCTAGCAAGGCGCAGAGGCCTCTTAACCCAACAATGGTTATATATAATCATGATTCTAGAAAATCAACCCTAAACAAAATAAAAAAGAAATAAACTCCAGCCTTTTGTAAAAAAAAAAAATATGTGAAGAATTGGTATCATGAACAGCATGGCTCGTATAAGTGCCCACCAAATCGAAGTGGCAAAACTCCAACACCGGACCAAAAGAAGACTCCAAACAGATCAAGGCAGAGAGAGACCTTTCAACGAAAAGCCGTGTCAAGCAAAGCCGTACTAGGTAAAGACATGTGAAAGCAAAACGCTCCCACTCATCGAGGGATCAAGTTTGTCAGAACCGCCCATTTGTCTCCACGCTTGTGGCTGCGAGCATCGTCATCGCTCTCCGAGTTGGAACGCTCTCTCTTGGCGGACGTTGTCCTCTCGAAACGGATGGGGCTCTGTAGGGGACATTGCGGCCCTGGCACAGCGATAGCCTCCTCATCCTGCTGCTGTTGCTGCAACTGCAGCAGTAGCTGCTTCTTCTTGGCCAATTCTTCTTCCTTTTGCGCCACCAGGCGCTCCTTTTCCTTGACGAAGCAAGCGTAGATATTAGCCGTGTTGCTAACCACCAGGCCCCGCGCCATGTGCACGAGCACTGCGGGGACGAAGAAGATGAGCGGCGACCCGATCAGGTCCGCGGCCGTGATGCGAATCTCAAAGGGCAGGACGCGATGCGGCGGCGCGGCGGCCGCTTCATGAGCGCGCTGCTCGTCGTACACGTGCTGGACGAGCTGTTCGCGGCGGGCCGCCTCGACGGGCTGGTGCTCGGCGTCGTGGCGCGCCATGATGCGGTACACGGCGGCGTCGGGGATGAAGACGGGCTCCGCGTAGGCAGGGAAGCTCTCGCAGGTCGCCGAGGCCATGTCAGTGTCCGGGTCTTCTATGCTGGGGGGTAGACGGAAGCCATCATCGGCTGTGGCTGAGGACGAGGACGAGGCGCTGGGCTCGCCATGATCATGCGGCGGCGAGCCCGCGTCGAGACGCTCGTACGACGGAATACTCAGGTCAAAGAGCTTGGGGTGCACGTCGAGGACTGCCTGCGGGACACCCGGCGGGAAGAAGCAGGCGGCGCCAAAGTACGCGATGCACCAGTGCTCGGCGGCGCGGCAGAGACCACGCAGGTGTACCTCGCCGTTGCCCTGGTTGAGGTAGTCGAGGACGAGGCCCAGGCCGGCGTATAACTTGTCCTCGTCCGGGTCCCGCTTGGCCGCGGCCGGATTTGCACATCCGGATTGGTCCGTCTTTTGTTGCAGCGACTCGTCGTCGGTGACGTCTTCCAGGGCGATGCCCGAGTCTGCGCGCTGATTCATGAGGACGGTGAGGAGGAGTCGGAAGGTTGTGTTTTACCGGATGAGGAGAAACGGATGCGGACGACGTAGAAGAAAATGGCAAAGTAATAGGGTAGGTTTTGAAGTGAAGGGGCCATGTGTTGCGCCGTTGATATGCAAAAAATGTAAATAAAGAGAAGACTGGAGAGGGTATATAATGCAGAGATGAACCTGACGACACAAAGAACGTCGGCAGGTAAATGAGAAAGAAAGACAGCACCACACAACAGATAAACAGTTGGGTGTAGAGAAACGAGAGAGAGAGGAAAAGAGGCACTGGGCAAAGTTTTTATAATTTTCTTTCGCTGAGCCACGGGCACCGCGACGGACGTTGCCTTGTGCATATACAAGTCGGGTGCCTGGCATTAGGGCATAACCAAAACAAACTTTGGTGCGCATGGCGCCGTTATCTAAAGTTTACACCATCGTTTTGTTTTTGCCATTCTCGCGATACTGGTGATGTACAGAGCGAGTGTACCCCGTATAAGTCGACAGCTCGAACATGGAACATGAAACATGGACTGCTCTTGGACAAGTTGACGAATTGTTCTCATTTCAAACGAGAAAAAAAAATGACACGAATAAAATAATGGAAGAATGGAAATCGGGCACACCGCGTTGTTGGCCCTTATCAGCATGTGAGTGTGTCGGTTGCAACCGAGAGCCACATCGTCATAGACCAAGCGTGTACCTGTTGGTCGACCACCGTCTCGGCGACGCCGTTGGTAGCGTGCGCGACGGCGCGAGGCAAGTGCCGTTACGCACTACCGTAAAGAGATAAGGACTATAATATCAGTATAAAACATGTAACATTACATTGATTCACATTTTTGAGTTTGATGGGAAAAGAGTAATGAGAAGTGAGTGGCGGCAAGTAATTGGAGTGGCAGGTCTCTAGTCTACGCAAATTTAATGCGTCATCTTGCAAGTTCAAAAAAAATTATGATCATTTTATTTCATATTTAGTGTTCGTTGTATACATTTTTCATTATAGAACAAAAGAAGCGCGGAGCAGCTTAGTCTCTGGGCTCCTTGGTACCCTGGTGAGACCCGCAGACGAAGCGGCCGTCGACGACGTTGACGGCAAGAGGGTCGCCGTCTACATGATGTTAGCTCTGATCAATTAAATTGTATACATAAGAAAAATACGTACTGTTGGGGCCCATGGAAAGGTAGGTGTACTTGGGGACACCGTTGGGCGAAGAAAGGCAGTTGCACTTCATGGCGATGTTGCGAGGAGGACCGTCGGAGAGGGGGTCGACGATGCAAGGGCCGCAAGTCTGATCAAAGTTGCCACTACATATCCCTGTTAGCATCTCTCTGTGTCTCTCTTTCTTTGAAGGAAAAGAAAAAACATACTTGTCCTTCCAAACCAGCTTGCCGGCGTCGTTGCCCATGCACTGGTTCAGGTTGATGGTCGTCTGCCAGCGCTTGCCCGTGCCGCTGTCATCGAGGCACCAGGCCGTGATGGCTGTCTGGCCCTTCTTGCCACTACCGAGCTGTTTGAGGTACTTGCACTTGTCGTCAAAGGTGTCGTTGGGGTCGGGCTGGGCGACGGCGACGGCGGCGACGACGACGGCCGCGGCCTTAACAATGTCAAAGAGGGCAACCATTTTGTATGATGGAATTGTGTATAGAGATGGAGATGTAGAAATTGGGATGAACTAATAAATATTTTGCTCGCATAGGGTGGAATCGCCAGGACTATATATGAGGCTCCGGCCCAGGCTTTGACTTGTTCGGGAGCGAGCCGAGTCGGAATGGATATCAAAGGTCCCCTTCTTGGCAAGGCATAAGCGCTAACACGAGGGGGAATAATGGAAATACAGAGGTCCTATATTTCGAACAAGGCTCGCAGTTTGTGAATTAAACACCCATGTAATTCGCGCAAAGAAAACAGGCAGCTGTCAAAACAATAGCCCGTCGCCGCCCGCAACCTCCGACGGGGCTAGAACATCCGGGTCCGCAAAGACCACAAAGAGCAGCGGTCAACGAACGCCACCAGCCTTGCGCGTGCCAAATATCAAGTTACACAATCAATTGTGAGGAGTCCGTAAGAAGTTGGCGAATTTTCACCTTCATTGAGTTAGACCAGGGACGGGGGAGAAGCAAACCAAACCGGAGGTGTGGCTCAGTGTAAGCGTGGGCGCGGTCGGTGGTTGGAGAAGGCGGGCGCCGCGAACGCAGGTCCCCGGCGACGACCCGGGCGCTGCAAGCCCAGCTGCAAGCCAAGCTGCGAGACTCCCCGAACGACGGGCGCTCTGGGTAGGCTAGGCAAGACTCGGCTAGTACGGGAGCACTTGATGTTGCCTTTGTTGTCTTTGAACATGGTATTTCTCGCCACTGGGGCGGTATTTCTCACTCAATCTCGATGGCGGCGTTGGCCTCGAGTTCTAGACCCGGCAGCTGGACGGACGGGCACACTAGACGAGCCCTGCATGAACGATGGTGCTTACACGTAGGCGAGTTGATGCGATGTGATCGTGGGACATTGCGTGTTGCCCGCATTCATTCCGATCCTTCGGCGGTGGGCTGTCGTCCGTAAGCGAGTTCGCTATATATCGCTTAGACTAAGAGCTGCGGGAATCGTGAGATGCTGCAGTCTGCCGGCGATAATTCGTAACGATGGCATGTGTAGCGCGAAATACTTCATCGCGGGGCCTAACTTGGTGCGTCCGAGGCTGGCAATGCGCAGAGCCAGCCGACCAAGGAACCAATTCTGTTCTCAACTGCCATGCACAGTGCTTTTTCTGCTGCAGTGTAGCTACGTGATGTGACATTTCGCTTCTGACATTGGCTGCTGCCCACACACACACACGCTGCTTGGAAACAAAGTTTCCAGCGTGCGTCGTCTGATGACCACTCCCGTCAAGCCACTTGAGCGTCTCCCCGCCGTTGTCCCCTTCCGAACCTTGCCAGTTTACAAGATGGCTGGCCCTGGTCATTTAGATTTGACACAGACAGGTTCCCCTTGGTTACACACGGCGTCTAACAGAGCGGTCGAATAGACGTTCTTGCTCGCGAGGCTTTGTCAGGCTTATTGTTTCGGGGGGCGCACTCGGCAGTGACGAGACTAGTCATGGAATAGGAGCGCATTTGTGCGACGAGTGGTCGAGGCGAACGTGTGTGTCCTGGCCGGGCTTTTGTTTAATCTCGTTGGTCTGTCAGGGACTGTTTCAAGAACGGCTCTGCTTCAGCTTTGCAAGGGCCAGTGTTTGGGTGAACGGGCGGATCCCTTTGCCGGGGCGGTGCCAAGCATGCCAATAGGGAGGATAGATGTCAGCGTAGATTCATCATTGCAGCTCGTCCTGATATCGAACTTCCCAAAAATTGATATTCTTCTTCTTTTAAGACTTCATTTCATCCAGCAAAGCAGATGATGGAGCTGTCAGCTTGAACTCGATCTGCCCCTCATCTCGTCTCCCCCACCTGACGGCCCCCGTACAACGAGCTACCTGCATGCTGCTCTAGCGTGCTACGTAGCCGCCAGCCCCTCGTTGGGTCCCATCCTTTGACGACACAAGCCTCATTACTTTTTGGCGTGCATTGCATTCGCTGCCTTCTTCGATTCTACACGGCTGCTTCTTTTGTTTACTTTCGTCCGTCCTTTGATCTGTATACTACCATACGTCGCAAACCCGCCCACCATGGCTACCCGTCCGCAGCTCTTCACCCGCGACCTGTCTGGCCTCGGCCAGAACCCAGAGACCAACTCGCCTGCCGAGCAGCGCGACGATGCCAAGCGCAACTTTCTCAAGACGATGCGCCCTCTTCCCACGCAGCATTATTGGAACGTGTATTTCGATCGGTGCGTTCTGTCCTGCCTCCCTTCCCGGTCTCTGTCTCTCTCCCCAGGCCCAGCCAAGCTAACAGCGCCTCGTGTCCAGTCAGTCCAAAGACCACAAGCCCGCCGACGGCGAATACAAGGTCCAGCTCGAGCAGCTCGGCACGCAGATCGAATCCGTGCAGGACTTTTGGCGGTACAACAACAACACCCCCGTCGAGCAGATCAAGATGCGCGAGTCGATATACCTCTTCAAGTCCGGCTTCCGCCCCGTCTGGGAGGACCGCCGCAACATCAACGGCGGCAGCTGGACGTTTCGCGTGCCCCGCGCCCAGGGCCCGGACGTCTGGACCAAAGTGCAGCTGCTGGCCATTGGTGAACAGTTGGAGAGTGCTTTAGATGAGAGTGCGTTTCCCCTCCCTCCCCCCATCCTTCTCTCCCTTACCCTGCTTAAACATACTAACAGTCACAGATGACCAGCTCTGCGGCGTCGGCCTCTCCGTCCGCTTCAAGTACCACCTCATCACCGTCTGGAACCGCGACGCCAGCAAGCAGGCCTCCATCGACGGGCTGTTCGAGTGCGTCGTCCGCGAGCTGCCAACGGAGCTGCAGGGCCGCTCGGAGAATTACTTTTACAAAAAGCACGCCGACCACGAGGGCTTCAAGGTGCCGCCGGAGCTGCAGGGCTTGGTGGACGCGCACAAGCGCGGCTCGCCGGCCGCGGGTGAGGGGGGTTTGTCGCCTGTGACGGGGAGCGCGGACGCGCCTCAAGTGGCGATTCAGTCGCCGCAATAAAGCGTCGGTTGGGCCATCGTGCGGAGATGAGATGTTGATATATACATGGGATCAGCTCCCAGGCGTTTTTGTCTTTATTTATTTGGGCTTTTTACGGGTTGGAATATCTTGGATACAACATAGCAGGTCTATCAGAATGAGAGCATACAGTCACGATGCATATTGCAAACACATCACAATGCACTGGCATGTACGAGAAAAATCCAATCGAATAAATTACAAGAGTGTACAAGACTACTCTGAGTGCAAATCCACCAACACCATGCTATAGCCAAACCAGTTATGCAGAACGCCTGAAACCCCCAAAAGGAAATCGTGTAAAATCTTCGTCTCCCACCTCCCATCTCCAGTTTCTGTGTTGTCACCGCCACACGCCCGCCCGACGCATCACCTCGTCAAACTCGTCCATCTTGACGCCGCGCGCTACGCCCGCGCCGCCATTCGCCTCCAGGATCATGTCCTTGAGCAGCTCCTCATCCACGTCCTCCTTGAGCACAGCCGCCACGCGCCTTAGGTGCGCCAGCGTAATCGGCCCGTCCTGGTGGTTCGTAAACAAGCCAAACGCCTCGCCCACCTCGGTCTGGTGCGCCGCGCTGCCGGCCTCGTGCGCCTGGCTGTGGAATTTCAGCGCGGCAATGGCGAAGAACGGCTCGTAGGTCGCGTACCCGTCGTCGTCGGGGTCGAGGATGGAGAGGAACTCTTTCAGCTCGGCGGGGGAGGAGGGCGGGATTCCGAGGGCGCTGTTGTTTTTTTCAAAACGTCAGTGTGAGACGGTGATGGATGGTGTTGGGGGACACGCACATCAGCGCGGATTTGACGTCGTCAATCGGCAGCACGCCATTCTTCTCTCCGTCCATGGGCTCCGCGAATAGGCTGTAGGCTTCTTTGATTTCGTTTTCCTCCTGCGCCGACACGTTGTGCTCCTTGGCGAGCTTCGACTGGCGCGGTGCTTTCGGCGCGGCGGCCGCGACCGCGGGCTTGCGCTTCGGGGGCTGCAGTCCGCGTTAGGAGAGGAATTCGTGACCTAAATCGACAATGCATGCAGCTGCACTGTCGAGGAAATCGGTGGCCTACCATGTGTGCAATGTCAGAGAGCGTGGGTAGCTTTGCGACGACCGCGTTTCGGAGCAAGGCGTGCACTTCAACCAAGTCGGTGATGCAGTCGACTTTCACGGCCCGCCGACAGTGTCAACACACAGTGCGTAGTCCACCCTCCTACGGTGCCGCTTCATCAGAACCCCACTACCACTGCTTTTTAGCGTTCAAATTTCTTTCCACAGTCTTTTCTACTCTTCTCTTCTTCCTCAAGCTTTTTTTCTGCTGCTTGAAGAACCCGCACTGCGCTTCGTATTACTCGACGAAACTGTTCACGAATTGGATTGACGGCGTTACATCGCAAGTCTCTGATTGAAATATCTCGGAACCTATGTCGACAGGTTTGTTTTTCTGCGCGCGCGACCGACCCAACCCGAACCGTGACTTGCAACAATGCCATCCGAACGTGACTGCAAAACACGCTTCTAAAATTGCTAGAGCTTGCCGCCTATTTTCTTCACCAGGGCGAGCAAGTGTGGACAGTGAAGCAATAAGAAACAAAAGTCAAGCTCGTTTTCCTTCAAATTCGTCTTGATGCCAGCGAGTGGCCTGCGGCGCGTGTTCTGGCTCCGACCAGCCTTGCCTATCTGCTCCTGGAGACATTTTTCTGTGATATCAATCCTTCTTTCTTGCTGAATATTCTTGCATGTTTTTGTTGTAGTATTTCCCGCCTATGCCAGGGATAAACCATAGATATTGCCTGGCCAGCATCCTCCATCTAAAAGACATCATGAGCAAAACTACATTTACTTCTACATTTTGGGCTCGGGTGGCCTAAAGTTCGCGTTAGATCTCCGAGTCTTGTTACTCTGAAGGGAGCATAATGTACTTCTCACTTGAAGCTGTTCTTCATCTCGCGCAGCTGCGCCATGACCTCGACAGGATCCGTGGCGCCAGTGGCCTTTTGCACGACGGGGTCATCTACGCGCATAAAGACATTGTGTTTCTGGACTGGTCAGCAGCTGCATTTCAAAGTATGCTTACAAGAAAAAGCCTCGTACCTTTTCATCGCCAATGGTGAATTTGCCAGTGGTGACTTGGTTGTTCTCGGCAAAGTCGTGCAGGGCCTTGACGGGCTCGCTCTGGAGCACAGAAATGGCAAATTGGACGTTGGCCTTGGTGTATTCATGTCCGGGCTGCACACAGACAGTTAGCTTGTGTCTGCTACCTTATTGGCGATGATGAGAAAAGACGTACATAGACAACAGTCTCGTCTGGCAGAGAAGCCAGGCGCTTGTTCAGGGCCTCGTGCATCTCGGCAGCATTACCCTCAAAGAAACGACCGCATCCTTTCGATCCTGTTAGTCCATCTGCACTCATAAAAAGTCCAGTACAGTGTGCAGATGCTTACCGCTAATGAAGAGCGTGTCGCCGGTAAAGACGGCCTTGCCAGTGCTGTCCTCCATGTAGTAGCAGATGCTATCCTGGGTGTGGCAGGGTGTGTGCACCGCCTTGACGGAAATGTCGCCAATCTTGAAGACCTCCTCGTGCTTGGGCGTTTGCGTCACGCCTTCGCAGTCCTTGCCGCCAATGATGTTGAGCTTGGGGTTGCCAAGAGCCTCGAGCTGCGGGCGTCAGTGATGCTCAATTAATTTTATGTTCTACACAGGGCTCACCAGCTTCTTGTTGCCGCCTGCATGATCCCAGTGGCTATACAACTGTCAGGTTATGATTCCGTTACATCCGCGATGTGATAAACGTACTGGTGGGTGTTGACGATGCTCGTTAGGTTAATCTTGCCAGCGGCCGATGCGTCCTTGAGAACCGGCGCGACCCTGCAGCCGTCAGCTTCCTGTGCTTCTCACGTCCATATCACCATACGTACTCGGGAGGGTTAGCCGGGTCAATAATGACGGCATCTTTGGACTTGTCGTCGATAACGAGGTAGGCATAGTTGTTGCTGGTGCCCACCCCTGCAACGCGTTAGCACTTCATCCGCCAAGCTCATGCTTCTTCTTGCACGTCATCTCACCATCCCCTCACATCTCACGCCGGACACTCTATTCCTCTCCAAGACTTACACATGGGGATCGATTGGATATGCATGGCGCGCGAGACAGCAAGCTATCAACTCGTTAGCACTGGGAGCTTGGGTGGGGGCAACAATGGACGAGGGTTGTGAGGGGGGAGAAACGCTTACAGCTGCAGAAAAATATCCAATATTCTGTCGTAAGAGAGGTCTTCTCGGGATAAGCCTATTCATCAGTTTAGGACAGCTTCGTAAGACGTTGCTTATTTGCGGACCAAGCTATCGATGGAGAGCTGTCAGACAAGTTGGGCGGGGAGGTGAAGCTCGGTTGTCTTCCACAAATATGACGTCGATTTGTAAGCATCGATCTTGAACCGACCGTTGAACGCAATGCGATGCGCGTCACAATTCATCATGGCGCAGATACCAATTACGTTATTGTATGTAAATTTTTATTTCAGGCATGGTAGTATGTATATGCTGCCTCTTGGTGGCGGGTATATGGATTCTACGAGACAGAATAGCTTCGAGCTTGGGTATCTAAGAAGGAAAAAACGTACACGCGGTGCTTTATACAATACCAATTGGTTTTGGCTTCCAGGGACCTTGATATTTGGACCAGCCAATAGCATCGTCGTCGGATTCTTCTTCGTCCCGGACACCGTCTGCTTCGAGCCTCGCCGGCTCTGGCTCCTGAGGAGCATCAGTTTCCGTGGCTGGTGCTTCCAGTTTAGCCTTGTCCACGGCGAGCAACTCTTGTTTGAGCTTCATGCACTTTAGGTAGACCTGGTTTCCCGGGAGCGTCGTCTGCAGGTCCTTGATGGTGGCCATGAGCGCATCCATCTCCCACTTGCTCAGCTCGCGTGATATCACCGTTTGCCTACGCTGCTCATCTTCCTCGCGCAGGTACTTGAGCACGGCGGCTTTACAAGGATCTTGCGCCGCCGCACCGTCGCCGCCTTGGTCGAGCTGCTTCCAGTAGTAGTCCCAGATCCAGTCGAGGGCCATGTGCGCCGCTGGCCGCAGCTTGGCGAGGGAGGGCAGCTGCTCATGCGTGGCCTGGTGGCGCAGCTCAACAAAGGTCGCGGGCAGACCAATCACCTTGGCGATGGAATACATGCTCTGCTTGCGCAGCTTGTCCTGGTGGCCGTCGAGGAGGCCAGTGACGAATCTTGACAGAGCCCAAACGAGTTAGCATATTCTGGAGGCCTGCCGTGTACGATGATTTCCGCCCCTGGTTTCTCTTGGCCAGTCTGCGACATGCTTTGGGGGCCATTTCAATGGTGTCTTTTCATCAATGCCGGGATCTGAGGCTCCATTGGCTATGGGGCAGCAGGCATTGATTCAGACAACGATGCCTCGTTTCTTGCTTCCTTTTCGTGCATCCCCTGACGGCCCCATCGGCGTAGGCCATTCGGGGGTGGTTTACCGAAATTAGGCGTAGTAGTTTTCTCGTACTGGTCCACGCTAGAACGAAGAAAAAAAGCATGGCATGGTTTTGGGCAAAACGGGCAAGGCTAGGAGATGGGACAAAAAAAGAGGAGCAAGCAGGGAAGAAGAGAGGAAGAAAGAGAAGAAAAAAACTCACCGACTAAAGGCCGCCGAATAAGCAGCTCGGACCGCATAGGTGGAAGAGCCAGCGCTCTGGGTAGCGGCAATCTCATCGCTCAGGACGGCGGCGAAGAGCAGGGCGGTCGACTCCACCATGTGCGGGCAGCTGCCTCGCTGCACCCACATGGAGATGCGGGCGACGGCGAGGTTCTGGCGAGCGCGACGGGCCTCATGGTCCGGGTTGTGGGCGCTTTGCTTGGGGGCGACGGGAGCGACGGCAGCGCTGGTGGTGGTGGTGTTTGTCCGTCTTTCGGCGTAGAGCTGATTGCGGACGAGGAGCAGCTCGTCGCGGTCGCGCCACGGAGTAAAGATGTACTGAACCATCTTGGCTAGCGGGCCGATGCAAGAAGCAGTTTGGTAATTGGGATGGATATGCGGTGCTACCTCGCTATCGTTTGAGACGGCATAGCAAGGGCTTGGTGTTTGGTGGGTGTGGATTCGTGAATCTTGGGCGAGAAGAATTGGAAGAATTAAACGATGACAATGCAAAGCTCCTGATGTGGATGGTTTGGTGGCTGGAGATGGCGGCGAACAGGGATCTGGAATGGGTTGTATTGAGTTTTCGACGTGGTGTGGTTTTTGATGGAGGGGTGAAGAGAAATGAAGGAGATGGAAAATTTCACTAACACCGTTTGGTGGTGGTGCGTGGTGGAGTGGCTGAAGCATGCGGCCACAGTGGCGCAGTGTCAGTTCTGTCGGCCTTGGTACGAACCTTGCTTGTGAACGAGCCACGCAACCATCCTCCAGCAACAGCAACAGCAGCATGGTAATTGATTAGCGGCAACTGCAACGAGTTTCTTAGCGCCTGCAATGGCGCAATAGCGCCCGCGTGGGTGTGTGGTTCCAGGCACGCTGGCCCTTGATGTGTGTGTGCCCAGCCTGGTGGAGCGCCACCGTTGAATGGATTTTTCTGCAGCGACAATTTGTTCCTCCAATATCTGCTTCCCTCTATTATTGGCGGTGTGCGTTGTGTCCTGATACAAATAAACCAATATCAAAACACTCCTATACCGACCGGGGTTCGGCTGTTCATAACGTGGCTTGCAGCCAACTGCAACTGCAACTGCAACGCTGCACGTGCTGCCAGAAAGACACATGCAGCAGACAAATACAATTGAAACCATGTGCCAATTTTACTTGTCAAAGTATCTGTTACTAAAAAGGTTCGAAGGTGAACATGTCAGGGAACTCTGCTGCCGGGACGGTCACAGTCCGACGGCCCTTTTTTCACTTGATTATGCTCCAAGCATTGTCGCTGTTGCTTCTCCACCTCCTCCAGCCCGTCATCATCCTCGTTCGTCTCTCTTCGTCTTAGCTAGGTAGTGTCCCGTAAATTGTACTCCAAAAATGAGGCTGTCCCTCTCCTCTGCAACTTGCCGGAGAAAGTCGACCCCCCCCGGGTGTGATGAAGTTACCTGCCCCTCTTGTCAAGCCATGTGGAAAAGCCCCGTTTCTAATTGCAAACTGGGCACCTGGGAAAATCAATCTTGGCTAACTTTCCGTCTTGGACTCCATCGTCCGCAGCGCCCCTCAGGTGAGGCGAACAGGCCATCACGTACCACCCTTTCGGGGTGAGCGCGCCCCGTTCAAAAATTGAAAAGAAAGAGGTAGAGAAAAAATCTTGCAGCATTAGTCTAGATGGAGAAGGATAACTTCATCACTAAGTTGGTGGGGGCCGGCCCTTGTCAACGGACAGAAAAGCCAAGAAAAAAGGATAAACTGCCACTTGCCGAGGACACAATGACGATGGCGCTCCTTTGCGTCCATTGTTTTTCCTTACTCGTAACTGAACCAAAAGAGCTTATCCAGCAGAAAAGCCCAACAGAAAAGGACCGCGGTTTCTATACCCACCCCTTGTTAATGCCGGCACCCGCCTTATCCGCTTCTTCCGGCACCATTCTAGAAAGCCAAGTTTTTTTTTTCTCTTTGTTTCTTCTTTGCTAGTACGTATTCATTAATCTGCTCGCTGCCCAGAATAATGAATGGGGTGGCTGGCTCGCGTGCAGTGCAGCCTCTCTGTCGGTACGGGAGTAGTGACGACGCTTACTCGTGCACATCGCTCCCCAGAAAAAAAAATAGTAATCTTAACCAACTCTGGCAGGTCGACGGCAGAAAAAAGCCCGCTTCCAAGCTGCAAAGCCTCGCCCATCAAAAGGCGAAACCTAACTATGAGCGGACCGTGGCGTTGGACTTGGGGGCTCGCCTACTGTAGCATCGTCTGATGATGACTCTTTTCTGCAATTTTTGCACAGGGACTCGCCGCGACGGGTATTGACCGAGACTTGTATACCGCATGTATTTTTTTTTTTCTCCAATAGCCCGACTCGTTAGTGATGACTGGATATAAGACCGTTGTCTCGTGTACTGCGGCATATTCCGCGCATACATATTTGCAGCCACGCGTGCTCTGCCAACAAGGATGAGCGTTCTTTTCTCCTCAATCCGGCAATGTATCCAGCACCGTTATCGCAAGCACACACACACACATCTGCGCTGACCCTGGATGCATGCGTCCCGCCACACCAAAAACGCAGGTTGCGTTTTGCTGGGCACCTACTCATACTGAGTCGGCCGCACCGCACACAGCCAATTGTGGCTTGCGCTTCTTGGCCGTTCCATCACCACCATCATCTGCGTTTTGCGGGGATGGGGGGGTACGTGCGCCTTTTTTGAGCATTTTATTGTTCATCTTCTTTTTTTTTTGCAGCGTAGGTAGGTGGAGGGAGGGCGGACGGACGGACGGCATGTCACTCCCAGCTGTAAAAATAGGTTTAAGTCGGGTTGCGGTCAATCACAAGCTTTTTCAGCAGGTTCATAAAAGAAAGATCAACGCTCAAAGGAAGAGAAAAAACCGGGTGTGCCATGATTCCATTCCTTGACGACGGGCAGCCAAAAGTAAATCTTTCTGTGCGGCGCGCGGAAGCAAGACTGTGTAATGTAATCAAATCAGCCTTTTCATCACTAATAAACAGCCGAGTGAAACAGTTTCAATATGCCACTATTCACTGCTGCTCATTTCTCCTTCGCCGCGGTACAATGCAGATTTCACAAAAAGGAAAACCTGCAACGCCGTGCCCCTGCTCATCAATATCCAAGTTTGTGCCAGTGTTCCCTTGTCACAGGGCTGGTTTGAGGAGACGTGACTGGGGGTGTGCACAGATTCCTCCTTCCATTCAGCCACATATACCTATATATGGATACGCAATCAAAAGCCGGTAACCGGGAATTTTTCAAGTTAATTACTATAACCTGCATACATATGTATATGTATAAGAGTCGTATAGAATCAGGCACCATGTTGACAGTCAGGTGAGCGAAAAGAGAGACAACGGCAAAGACACGGCAAAGAAAGAAAGATAAACCAAGCGTCATCAGTGCTTTTTTTATTGGCTGATGACTGCCCACCTCGCCGCCTGTCGCCGCCGCCGCCGCCGCCGTCGCCCCTCCGTTGAATTTGAACCCCGGCCGAGCCAATTGTGGGGGAAAGGAAAAGGGCCTTGTCTTCTTCTTTCTTACCCACGGAAACCCTTGCAAAAGAAGCCACAGAAGACGCTTTCCTTTTGCAAAAGGATAGAAAAGTTATTTAGCGAGTGGAACCGAGACGGAAAAACATTGCACGGTTCGTGTCTCTTTCTTTCATTCAAACATCCCGCGTTCTGCCGTTCCGACGACATGTGTCTGTGTGTCCGTGAAAAAGAAGCGGGGGGCGTGCAAAAGGGGGCGTGTAGAACTGGGCGTTCAAATCAAAATGTCTTACCCACACGCCCCCCTCGTCTGCCGTCCTTTCCTCATTATCGGATGTACCAAGAAACTCTGTTTATTATGTGTAGGTAGAAAGTCACCCCCAATCAATGCAGAAAACCGCGACGGCTCTTTCCGGCCAGTTGGCCACCCCGTCAACTAGCCTGTGTGAATCGCGGGCAGAAAAACCCGTGGCCTTGTACAAGTGAGAGTGGAAGTGAGCAAGGTAAAAACTCCAGGCTGTGTTGCCTATTCTTCAGAATTGTGGTATCTGGGGATGTCCTAATAAAGCAATACAAAAAATCCGGTACAAATAATCTGAGGCACGTGCTTCGGCCATCAGTACATAAAAACTCCGTCCATAATCCCAATGTTGTGTGCTATGCATGTATCCCATATGCCCTCTATGCTGTATTGTGTGCCCATGCTGTGTCCCAGAAACAGAAAAAAAAACGCTTGGTATCCCAAAATTAAGTGTCCCAAAAGTGGTATGCGTGTAATATAAAAACAGGTGAGAATCGAAAGAATCGAAAGTTGGCGTCTTAAGCAGAGCCGGCTGCTTCCTCTTCGCCCTCGGCATCCTGGCCGTCGTCGTCCTCGTCGTCCTCGTCGTCAGACTTGGGCGGCTCCCACGTCTCCTCAAGCTTCAGGCCCTTGCCGACGGGCTCAGCCGGGCGAAAGGTCGAGCCCAGAAGAGACGTCACAGTCGAGCGGTAGTTGTTGAGCTGAGGATCCGCGTCGTGCTTGTCTGGGGTGTCGTACAGGCCCATGCCCACCAGAATTTCGCCTTCCTCCTCAGCAGGCTCCTGAAGAGGAACTTGCTGCTGCTGAGGTGCTTGGAGAAAGGTCTCGGGGGTAGGCGGTGAGGTCTTGTTGAAGCCGTGCATGATAAAGTTGTTCCAGTCAAGGTTGTTGCTGCCCTGCATCTGACTGCGGTCCATGCTGGGTGGCAGCGGAGGGAACATTTGTCCCTCCTCGGTAGGCGTGTAGATGGCACCAGGCTTCTGTGTAGCCTCCCAGTTTTGGGCGTCAAAGTACTGGTCGTTTTCCAGAGGAGGAAACGAGGCGGGAAGCGGCGAAAAGGTAGAAGCGGGAGACGTGTTTGTCGAGTACGACTCGACCATGGGAGAGTATTGAGGGCCAGTGCCGAAGTACATGTCTTGATAGTCGGCATACATGTTTGGTGTGGACAGAGGATTTGTGTTGGGGGTGTGTTGAAAGTTGGCCTGAGGTGCCATGAGGTGTGAAGAAGGGTGCCAGCTCAGTGGTCGGCCTTGGCTGGGCATGGGAGCTCCCATGTTCTGGGCAGTGCTGAGATAGTCGAGGAATTGCTGCTGCCGGCGGACATTGTTGCCATTGCTGCTGTCATTCATCATGGTTCTCCTTCTGGCGGCCATGACGGCGGATCTGGGGCTGTTGTTGGCGGAGACGGGCTTCGAGACTCGCATGGCAGAGCCGGCTCGTTGTTGTCCTGCGGACCCTCGCGAAAGTCGGCGTCCAGCTGCTTGAGGCATGTAGAAATCGTCGTAGTACATTTGTTGGGGGTAGCCTGCAGTATTTTGCGTGGGCATCCCATAGGCAGGCTGCTGCATCATCTTGGTCGTCTCAGTGTTGCTGATATATGGTGGTTGTTCGTGGTTGGTGGTGGGGTGTGCGTAGAAGGCTGTTGTTCGCTGTGTGGGAGAGAGCCGCTTCAAATACTCGAGGCAAGGCGTTCTCGGTCGTTTGCGAGTGCGTATGTTAAGGAACGACGTGTGTGTTGTTGAATGAGAAAAGATTATGGTCGATGTGAGGAATAAAAGAACCAAGGCAGAGGTGGAATGGATCCAGCGTGGATTAAGTATGGTTGCAAGTTCATGGCAACGACAAGGAGCAACATAGGGCGAAATCGAAAGGGGCGTTTATTAGTTCCATGGGGAGTGTCGTACGGGACCACAGGCAGGGGCGGGAGTTGGGTCATGGTGTTCAAACAGGAAAGAGGTAGATCAAAGCCCGGCGGCGGTAGGTAACTGGTAGTCTGGATAGAATGGTTAGGTTGAACTAGTGCAACGCCAGATCCAATTTCAAGACATGCAAAACGCACACCCCCTTTAGGGCCTTCTGGATCTTGAGGTGGGCCAACGAGAAAGCAGCCCAACCAGCCTTTTGCAACCACACAACAGGGGTCTGGTCTCTCGTTTTTGGTTTGTCGGGCTAGATGGCTTGACACCGCCGCAGCATGCACACACGCACACACACACACACCACACCACCCGGTGCACCGTCGGTGCAGCGATGTGTGGGCTTTCTTCGGTACCTGGAGCAAGCTCGGCGGTTGGTTAGCACTGTGATGGATGCATGCATGATGCATCCCTGGCCGTCGCCAAACGTGCGGGCAGGCGGCCTGGGGAAAGGCGCCGAGTCCATGAGTCGTTGCAGGGGTGATTTCGTACGGTACCGCAGCGCTGGCATTGCTGAAAAGGCGAGCGGAACACGTCAGAGTTGGTTTGTTGTTTGGGGGATTCAGACTGGTTCAGCTTCCTGCGCTCCCGCGTTCCCGCACCCTTCTCAATCATTGTCATGGTTCAACGTTTCTGCTCCATCTTGCTTCCCATGCAGGCAGTTCTGGGCAAGTTTTCCGAGCCGCCCCTCCAAGAGGCAAGGATTGACGACCGCTGGTATGGCTGTTGTGGGTGGGAGAAGAGGTGTGGGCTGCGTCATGGGGCAGGCGTGCAAGGGGTGTCTCATCAGATGGATTGCAGCTGCAAGACCTGTTTAATGGATCAGAACCAGCAGAAGGGATGGAGAAGAAATAGCTTCCATCTGAGCGGCGCCAATACCCTGCCTGGCGGAGAAGGAGAGAGGGGCGCAACAATAGCGCAGCGCCAGCCGAGTCTTAGCCATGTCGATGGCGTGTCGTCAAAAAAGTTGTGGCAACCTTGTGGAGCTTTTGTCACTTTTTCTTTCGTTCTTGTTCGCTAGCGTCACTTTGCATCAGGACGGTGGCACAGCCGCGCATGTGTGTATCGTGCTCCGTCTTGGGCACATTTGCTCTGCACTATTCAGTCCCGCATGGAACCATGTGCATTCTGTCAAAGATATGTCCGCTCGTCACAGCTAGAGTTTTGTGATGGCGCTCCAGCCACCGGCGAGGTTCTGCCGTCGGGCGAGTACTTGGGGACCAGTATCTGACTCTGGAACCAGGGTATCCGAGGTAGAGAGCGACGATCAGAAGGCTACCGCCCAGTCGACACGGGTTTTGGCTGAAGCAGCACTACGAGGCTTCCTTATTGCGGTGGAGGCCAGGAAATGTCACGACGAGTGCATAGCGCGGCCTGCATGGGATTAGCGTTTTGTTAGCAACCAGAGCCTACGGAGAGTTTCGATGGAGGCCGGGAGTCAGGTTTGGCAGCAAATGACAACATGATGTTGCTGTTTCTGGAGCAAGCAAATGAGCAGGGCGCTCGTAAAAGACCAGACCGACCCAGCGGAAGCTAGGCCGTCCTCCACTTTAACCGCCTCAGGCTGGAGCAACTGGGAGAGAAAAGAAAAAAGTAAAATAAATAAAACACGCAAGGCCTCTTACCCGATGGGCACATGGAAGGGATGCGGAAGAGCGTCGCTGGAGACACGCTGGGTACACACTGCGGTGTCGGGTTAGAAGCAGCGCTGACTCTGCATCAGCCATTCGCGTGCCGCGGACAAGAGTCAAGAGGGCCTAATCTGGAGGGTGGCGTGGATGTCGGTGGGCGTGGGCCCAGACCCTGTCGAAGTTTCTTGGGAATGAGGATTCAAACGCAACGAGGCTTGTGGGTGGGGGAACTTTGCAGCTCGCGGGATGAGAGAAAGTGTGTCGAGAGTGACAAGAAAGCAAACCGCTGCTAGTTGATGCCTGTCTTGGTATGGACTGGAAGCGGGTGCCGGTGGGGAGGAGGAGGACGCGGAGGGTGGGAGACGGCCATTGTCGCAGGGCCACCGACATGTCCGTCCTTGGTGTTGCATGCACATCACTTTTTCCTGTCGTTTTGCTTTCTTTTCGGCTTGGTGCTGATTGACGTTCATTGAACCCGCCGCCGCCCTCTCTCTTCCTTGTCGTGCCCCCGTTCTTCGCCGGGGGGAAGCCTACCTAGACTAGGCACACCCTCACAAAGCGTGGCGTGCGTCTCCCCACAGCCTGAGCGGTTGCCTGTCGCAGGGTGTGGCAGGCGTCGATGTAGGAAAAGCCCAGGCAGCGAGAAGCAGCAGCAAGCCAAACACGCAGGGCCGTCTGAGGGGGTCGTAAACGAAGCCGATCTCATCAACAATTTTTTTAGTACCACTTGAGAGAGAGAGAAAGAGGGCTTGCTTGCTCCGTGCAGCGGCGGTGATTCGTTGTCGCGGCGGGAAAATTCGCTCGTTCCGACGCTGACAGGCAGAAACGAAGCCACGGGCTTGGTATTATGGAGAATGCGATAGTATCATGAAGCATCTCGGCGTTTTTTGTGCACGGGAAACGTTGTGTGGCCTGCCGTGGCGAAACTCGGAGCCGTCGTGCTGCAGTCTGCGGTGTTTGCCTACGTGGGCACGACGGGAGCGAGCCATCGGGGGGAGGCGTCGCAATCGATGATGATGGGCTTACACGGTTCTATGCCATTATTCATTTCTTTCGCCCTTGTTTCGATTAAGACGTTCGGGCGGTTCGAGACCGAACACGACGGATGGAGCTGTAATAGAAGGAGGAGGGCGGGTTTGCTTCGTTTGCAGGTTGCACGCTATTGCCGGCCCAAAGTAGCGGTCCAATAGAGTTCTCAGCCCAGCTTTTTTGGTACCTGAGGTACGTACACGGCCGCTCCACCAGAGACGTGTGTGTCTACCAAAAAAGGCAAAATACGGGCAGCAAGGCAGCACAAGCTGGCTGGGCTGGTAGGCTGCAGTGGAGGAGGGCTTGTCATGCAGATAAAAGCCATTCGACAGCCGTAAAACGTGACTGAGAATATTGAATAAATATAATATAATATAATGGAGAGAGTGCATGCCGCTAGCAAAAAAGGTACTTGCAGGGCCACCTCCAGCAGAACATGTTGCAGCCGTCACAGAGGCGGAGCCGCTAACAGAGGCACCGCACTGTACTTCGCAGCGCTCTTTGCAAAGCGTGAGCGGTGCGACTTACAGGGCGTTGCCCGCTAAAAGTGCCGGGAACCCACCCACTGCACCACTCCAAACCCTTTTGCTGCAAGTACCGTCCCCCAGGCAAGCTGAGCAGCAGGATTCCTGTTGCACATCTTTTACTCTTCTGCTATTGATCCGTGAAAAGCCCTTCGCACCAGTAGCGGCCCAAACTCCATTTATTTTTTATTTTATTTTTTATTTTTATTTTATTTTTTATTTATTTTTTCATCTTCCTTCCCCCGGGGCGGTCAGCCAGGCACTCACATTAGCGGAAGCGGAGCCCCGCGAGACGGCGGCGGCGGCGGCGCAGCGCGGCGTGAAACCCTCGCTGCAAAGCACATTCACATACACATCATTCCAGGATACATGTGCTGCTACTGCATGAACAAGCTTGTTGCGTCCTTTTCGGTTTGGTATCAAAATGAGGAGGGTCCTCTGGTTGGCTGCCGTCGCGCTGATGCCCAGCACAATGTGGCCCGCCACCGGTCTGGTTTCATCCACCGCAGCACAGGGCGCTGCAGAGCGTACAGGTACCGAATTACCTGGTACAGCCAGAAAGAAAGCAGATCTCGGAGATATTGTTCGTGGCATAACACAACAAATGTCGGTGGCAACAACCGTGTCACCACTTGGCAAGCGTCAGCGTTTCCGTTTCGTACCTCGGTCACTCTTATTCGCTCTCAAGCCCACAGCCCCCAAACCGCCCGAAGCGAGCTTTGTCCGACAGAGCCTCGATTCGAAGTTGTTGTTGTTGCTGCTGCCTTTTGTGCTGCACATCTCTGATGACGCAGACCTCTTTTAACCATTTGAAACTCTCCGCTCTCAGTTGACAACCAAATTCTCGCCCGCGCCAGCCCAAGCCCTTGCGTTGCTTGTTCACGGCTCCTGGTCACGGCAGAAGCAAATTACGCTACATGAGGTGTGCCGCGGCGGGCAACGCAAGTCGGGTTTCCGTGCTATGGGTTTCCGTTGGTGGCGCGCCCGTGGTCGTTCCTCGTGACAGAGATTATGTGCGCGCTGCAGCATCACACCCACCCCCGGCCGCTCCCAGCAAACATATGCGGGTGAAAAAGGAAACAAAGCATCAGGTACACTGTACAGCAACGCCTCCGTACTGTATGTTGCAATATGTGAAAGGGCAAGAAAAAGGGTAGGGGGTGGTGTAAGTGGAGGCCGACAGGTTCAGTTCAGCGCCGCAACTCAATTCTTCGTGTCTCGTTGCAATAATGGGGAACATGGCAGCCTCGGAATTGCTCGAGTGGCACTAGCCTAGCCTTCAAGGCTCCGCCACCAAGATGGGTGCGAACAAGAAAAGCGCACCGTCAACTGTCCCTCTGCAATGTTGCCAAAAGTGCTCCAGCAAGGCTGGCGGGGCGACGCAAAGGCTGGCTGGGCTGGCTGGTACTAGCTAGGTTTTGGTGTGGGCTGATGAGCATGAGTTGGATCTGCTGCGAGCCCTTTCCACTCTGTGCCCATCCTTCCCCCTGCTCGTCACTTATTAGCCGCTCGTTGTGAGCCCCTAGACAAGGCCAAGTACGGTGGGCGTGGGTAGTGTGTGTGTGTGTCTGTGTGTCTCCGACCACGATGCAGTTTGCCAGCAGAAATAGGGCAAATGAGAGATCCCAGACATTTGCCATACGAGGCCAAGCCAGGCCAGGCCCATGGAGCAACAAACCGTGCACTTGCAATTATTGGAAGACGCTACCCAAGGGGCGCCTCAAACAAAAGTCCAGTAAGCAGCCATAGCCGGCTAGCCCAGTTACAGGATTTGTGCTGGGGGAGCTAGCTATCTGGCCAGCTTATTAGCCAGTGGCCTGTCGGTCGATATGCCGTTTTAGCTTTTCTGCGACCGGCGCCGCTGCTCTTCTCATGCTTGGCGGTGCTGCAGACATGCCTGCGGGCTGGGGCTTTGGTTGGCACCCGTGCCATGACACAGGACGACAAGGTTGCTTTGCCTCGTGTGGCTTTCTTTTTTGCCGTGTGAGGAAAGAAGACGCAAACCCAGGGAGACCTTGTCAATTTCACGAGTACGGTGTGGGTGCCGCCGCCGCCTCCGCCGCCTCCGCCGCCTCCGCCGCCTCATGGCTGACAGGACGTTGCGATTTCGGTGCTGCAACACAAATCGAGATGAACTTGTGTGTGCCATGCTTGGGTTCTGGATGTGCCACCCTCCGTGTGAGCATGTTGCATGCATGTGAGACTTGGGGGGTGGTGCCCGAGCTAAACGGGCAGGCAGGCAGGACATGAAGACAACAGTCTCTTGGCCTTTTGTTATGTATCTTTCTCTTCTTTTCTGCCAGCTCGGCCTTTCCGGGCCGTGGGAGATTCATAAAGCAAAGCTGGCCGTATCATGAGCCGTGCCTTTTTTTCAGTTGACGAATGCAACTGTTTGAGACTATTTTCGTGCCGTGGTACGTGTAAGAGTTAATTCAAGCCAAGGGCGGCGCTCGTTCCGCACCATGCGGCGCCGCGTATGTGTGTGCCTCATCGGGCCCCCAGGGCCTTCCTTGCCAAAGTTGCTTTTTTTAATCCTTTGACGACTTTGACCAGCATACCGGGAGGGCCTTTGTGTCTTTCTTTCTTTTATTTCCCTCCCACAGCTCCACTCCACCACATTTATTGCAACCAGCACGCCGCAGCAAGCCATCATGGTTGAAAAGCCTAGCTTTTCTTTGCTGCTGGCGTTGCACCGTAACAGTAGGCGCTGGCACGCCCCCCTCCTCTACGGACAAGCCTTTCTTTTTCTGTTCCCCTGGTCAGTCGTACAACAAAAGACGGATTGGCGGGAGTGACATGTCCGCCTCCAACCACCGTTCCGAGCGCCCTGCACCGGAAACGCAAATGTGTAAAAGGAAGCAGAGTGGGCGCCGCCCGCGACGGAGGCGTGAGGCCCCCCGGGCTTGCACGTTCGCGAAGGACTCCCTGTTTCTCCTGGTTCCCAGTATAAATCCCGCCTAGCGCGTAAGCCTCCTTTGGCATCGTTACACTGGCATTATAATAATAATGAAAGTTGATGAGACAGGGCCTCCTGTCAACGGGGGATTACTTGGCGGCATGTGTCTCTTTCTTTTCCCAATTACAATAGCGACTGAGCAAGGTTGCGTCAGCGGCCCCGTAGAGGAAACACGAGGAGCAGGGCGGCAAGAGAGGCAACAACATTCTAGGCAAATATACAGCTTTGCTTCAGGTGGAAAGGCAATCTCGGCTGCTCCCTGCTTACAGTCACAGGCATTTGAACCTTTATTAAGCATTGAGCCTGCTTTCCACTAAGCTCCATACGTCCGTCCCCAGGCAACAGTGCTTTGGTCGGCCATGCAAGAGAGGGAGAAAAGATACCGAAAGTTACTCTGCTCTGGAGGCCTGTTTGCAGCGCCGGCGCCATCTAAGGTTTCAGGGCTCATCATATATTATTTTTGATTTTGTTTTATATATATTTTTTTTTTCACATTATTGACGGGAATAGATTCTGTCTAATGCATGACAAGATATGAGTGGTCCCAATCCTCCAACACATCTGTCGCCACGGGACGCAGTGAGACCATCCGTCTCCCCTCCCTCTCGGGTAGAATGTCTTTGCCATGTTTAATCTTTGCATGTTTCTTTTGTTGGGCAAGCTCACGGGAGTGGATCTGTCGCCCAGCATCTCCCTAGGTGCAGGAGGCACCACTCGCAAGCTCGCTCCTCATCTCTTTCCCCGCCGCCTAGGCCTGAGACGGCGTGCAGCCTCCGTAACCTCCACAGCCTCTCGACGCCACCAAGCTCACACACACACACACACACACACACAATCACTCACAAGGCATGAGTGCAGAGCAAGCTTGAACTGCATAATCCCGGTCTCCTGGACTCGCCTTGTATCCGACACCCTGCCCCCACACGCCCCCCCTCTACCCCGACTCGGCTAAAACTCGACGTTCCGTGGCTCCCGTGCGGTGATACTACTTGGTAGCTGCTTTCGTGACTCGTCATCAGCCCATCTTCTGCTATGCTTCATTGCATCGTCTCCCTTTCTTTGTTAACTGACCACGGGTGCCAGCGCTCAGGCGATCGACGCCGCGCACGTACTAAAACCTACGGGGAGTGCGATCAATAAAAACAACACGGTCCAGCAACGTGGCTTGCGCGCTGCGCCAAGGCTGAGGTGAAGACGACTACTGATTGTCGAATAATACTGGCATTTATGCTGACCTCACTAGCCAGCACTGCAACCATGATCCCTGTCATGGCTATTCCTAGAAACCTGAAGCGCAGCAGCTCGGCGTTCGCCATGTACGGCAAAAGGGAGAATACCAGGCATTTTCTGTAGCACAACATTGCAGGCAGGCCAAGCAGCCAAACAGAGAAGCCCTTGATCGAAACTTAATGCTCCATTATCACTGGCGCCTTATTTGGTCACCCGCATTCTTGTGCTCAGCCGAATTGCATGGCTCGCACTAGCAAGGCAAAGTTCACGCCACTGCACCTCTTGGCCTGCCTGCTGGCAGCAGCACCAGAGCCGCTTTGCCATCCGTTGTTTGCCGGCTGTGCCGCCTTGCCATGCTGTGGGCCGTCGTTGCAACTGCCCGTCGCGATTCCTATGCATATTTGATTGGTAGCAGCTGACAAGATCATGACCTTTGGCAGCAGAGTTCTGCTCTGACACTGCTCGAGCTGAGGCCCAGAAAAGGGAAACTATGGCGAAGAAGGATGCTCACCGCGTCTCATCTTACAAGGCCCATCCCACAACATTAATTCTGCGTTGCTGTGATGTGCCGTTGAGCCTTGAAACCGGCTTTGGTCAGGGACCTGCCCAGTTGAGAAACGCATCCAGGAGCCTGCCCACGCGTTTCCACTGGAGCCTCTAGCCAGTCCATTCCAGCCTCCCCATGTCCGGGCCACGGACGATCCCCCCGTCGGTACAAGATCCACCTGAGCGGTAGCGGCTCCCCCGATGGCACCTCCGTCATGTTCTCCATTCTGCTCGTCCCCCCCGTCCGGGTGTCGTCTGGCCATCGGCTGACAGTTTGAATTTTTCTCCTTGGCCCCAGCAGGAGCGCTATATTCCTCGTTGGCACACTACACTCACCGCCAGCCAGAGGCTGAGGCTGAATCTCCAACCAACCCTGCCGGCTTAATCTCTTAGTTGCGGTGCCATGACACGTTGAAATTTTAGGCTAATTCTTGCACCCCCCCGCACAGCTACACCTGTAATTAATTTCCATTCCTGGAAACCGGCCCTGTCCTCGAACCTTTACCGTTACGCAATGCCCATTTGCAGCATGCTTCCGTACAGAACTTTCCGCAGCAAGGATTGTCTTACCATTACTGGGCAGCTTCGTCGGTGATGTGGAGTTGTGGTTCTCCACGGTGTGCCTGTCTTGCACCCTGGTTGCGGCGACCCAGTCACTGACATGAAGCTGGTTACTCAATGCCTCTTCTCATCACGCTACGCGTATTACCGGTCCCCAGAAGCGAGCCGGGCTACGTTTGTTCCACGTTGGACTTGCGTTGAGCTCCCGGAGCGACCTTGAAACCACTGCATGAAGGTCGCACACCGGCAGCGTACTCTACTCATTGCTCTTTGAGCTCCAGCGCCATCACATCTGAAGCTGGCAAACTTACAGACACCCCTGCAGCCTTTCGTTACCCACTCCCAAAAGACCCTTCGTGGGACCGACGTCACTTGATTGCCTGCCGAATTTGAATCATCAATGGCGTCCTCTTACTCGGCAAGAATAGCTAATCTTTGGCTGAAATATACTCGGTCCTTCCTTGCTCGGTTCTCTATCTCAAGCAATATATTTTAACGGCCATCTTGCCGGAAAGAAACCCCCGGCTGAGGCGTTCTCAGCGAGCCCTGTTTGGCATCATTTACTTCGGCCGATATGTGGGTGTGTGGGATAAATGGATGATATGCGCTCCCACACGACCACAGTCAATCACCGTCATGTACCTTGTGCCCAAGGGGCCAACATCGCTGCTCGCAGGAAAAGCAACGCCATGCATCCGTTTAAACAGCAAATGGCCCCAACCACCCCAACCAGCCCGCATGCGCAGCAACCACAGCGCAGATTGATCAGCACCAGCCAGGCACGCAGGTGGCCATGCGGTGCTTTTGCCTTTCCAGCTTAATTAGCTGCAGTGTGGCAACGAGGGGCGAAAGCAACCATATAACGCACCCCCCTCCCTCCCGCGACGATCCAGACAACGGATTTCTGCATAACGAACGGAATATGTCTAAAAGCGGAACGTCCATGAGACTGCTCATCAGGCATCGTGCCGAGAACGAGGTTGCAGCAAGCAAACCGCCCTTCGCAGTATGCCCTTTTCTCGCCACTGGCTCGCCTGCCCGTCAGCACCGACCGGTACCCGGGGGCAAAGGATTGGAGGGTTGGAGGGTTGGAGGAGCTGAGACAAACCCCCCAGTCCGAGTTTGGCTACGAATCTGTACTAAAATGGAAGACCGTCTCTGGCTCGACTGCATTCTCTTTTCTCAATAATTGGGGGTCCTCTTTGGGGGTGGTCTCACACATGCAACCAATTTGGCCAAGGTCGCGCACCGCGCGCCCCTCCCCAAACAGCAGCTTGGCTTGGGTGTGAGGCAGGGTGCAGATGATTGCCCGATAATCCACCCCTGGAGTTCTCTCCGCGCATGCAAGATCGTGGGGTTTCCTCTTACCTTTCGCCATCAAGCCTGACACGAACTTGCTGACTCGTCTCCGACCTTCTAACCAGCAGTCAATGTCGGAAATAGAGAGAACCGTGAATGGACTCGTATTCGAGAGGCGTCAAGAATGACTTATTTGTTTGGCCAGTTACCCAGCCGTATCACTGGCTAGGTCTCGACTACTGAAACTCGGCTTTTGGGTTGCAAGCGCCTTTCTTTTTCTTCCTGCCTGCAAAGCATTCACATCATTGACTTGTCACTTTTGACCCGTATTCATGCACAACAGATTCCTTGCCGTCTTCCTATTGCTCGATTTTGCCCTGTGGCAACGCCACTTTCAGGTGTGTGCCCGCGTTCTGAGCCAAATTACACTCGCAGCGGCCCGCGTCCCCGTATCCCTTGCAGACAACATCGCTACCGGAAAAAGGAGTGCACGATGGAAGATCAAATAATCGTCCACACCAAAGGCATTATTATGCCTTCTCAGCGGCACACATGGTATTCTATGCACTTGTCGGGTCGCACCAACCACCACCGCGAAACAGGGAGTGTTGAACGGCTGCATTGTTATGCCGCACGGCCACGGGAGTCTTTTCTCCTCGCCCATCAGACGGGAGCGGATGCTCAGCATCCAACGGCGCGCCGATGCCACGGCGCAGAACTCGTCGCATGATGAGAAATAATCCTTTGCTTTCTGGGATCTGCCCAGCACCACCGACCCCAGCACAAGAAACTCAGGGCGAACCGAGCTCTCACACACCAGGGAAACTGGCATGCGACCTGACACTGAGTCACCGAGTTCTCAAGCCCACAATGGCTGCAACTCCCTGCCTGGAACCACGACTTCCGGACAAAACGTTTTGCTTTTAGCGCCGCTGAGGAGCTCCCTGTTTGTTTCACCGCCTCGAGCTTTCACACATTTCGATTTCGTAGCACAAGCGCCTTTTTAACCCACTTAGTAACTGTCTACCGGAAATCGCGACTCGAGTTCCTGGAATTGTCTCGGATTGGGGGAAGGGCCTGAAAAACAAAAAAGGAACGCTTGGGTTCAGATCTTGGCCAAGTGTTTCTTTTTTGTATTCACCGGGTCAACTAGCTCGCATTCGGCGGAACACACACACACACCTCGCGCGAGAGTGTGAAAATGAGGCGTCCGAGGAAGGTGCAACCACCAGCATTTTCGCTTTTCGTGATTGCGTGCATGTAGAACAGCGCCGTGTAAATGGTCCGTCACATGGTGTGTGGCGTATTTGCTTATTTGGGATGCCGGGTACGGCGCACCTGAATCACACTGTCGTCACAGGGCGGCGCCGAGCACGCATCTTGTCTTGGTCGTGAAAACCATCACGCACAGCGCTTGTACAAGCCGATGACAAATAGCACGCGGCGACGTCCATCACACTGTCTAATTTCCCAGTCACCAGTAATAGATCTGTAGAGCCAGTATCACCTTGCTTCCATTCCTCAAGCCATGTTGGCTGACGGGCTCTTCTGTCTCATGTGATGTCACAAGGCCCTTTCGATGCCTGGGTGGTTTCTTTTTTCATGCTGCTTCATGTTTTGCTGTGACGGACAGGCTGCCATCAGCGGCAGGTAGTGGGTAGAAAGGGAACTAGCAAGGAAACAAAATAAAGAGAGACATCTTTTTTTTTCACCCACGGTCATCTCTCAACCGATATTGAACCCGGTTATTCCTTACCAAGTGAGACATTGCGTAGGCGCCCCCGGCTCTTCCAGGGCGTGCGCGCGGTGCCAGGGATCGAGAAACGGCAGATAGTTTTGGGGTTCACAGCTCTCTAGTCTAGAATTTCTAAAATTGCGAGGGGAAACCGAATAGGGAGCCAATTCCAGCACATGCTTCCCTCGTTTCTCGCGAGACTGTCGATGATGACCAACTTGATGCGCTACCCTAGACCAGCGAGCTTGTGCTAGCTCGGTACTTGATGGCTTCTTGTGTCGACCAATCAAAGCGTGAGAGACTACAGTTTATGGTGCGAAGCAGACCCATCCTGTCAACTCGCCTTGTACCACTATAACATTTCGGTTCAGTTGATGCACTGCCCGACTGTTTGCTTGTTTGCCCTGCGCATCGCTTGCCAACACGATACGAAAGGTAGAGGGGAGTAAATGAGTCCCAGCATAAGCTTTTAATTCGCAGATGTCAAACTAGCATCCGACGTATTGCTTTCTTTTTGCCACATTTTCTCGTCTTTTTCTCGCTGGTGTAGCCAAGGATCTATTTTTGGGTTGCGATGGACCACGTCAATATTATCGCAAGCGTCATATCGTCAATGGCCTCGCCACTCTGCGCCTCTCCCAATGACTCTCTCAGTTCCGATTTTCGCAATTCCTCGTCCCCACATTTCGCAGCTCTTCGTGTCAAGCCCGTTAGCTTTTTTTGCGGTGAAAATGCCGCAAATCTTGTTACTTTTTTGTTAGTCAGGAAATATCTTGTCACTGGCAAGTGGGTTGGGCTGGGCTTTGTGGCTCCAAAAGTTTTCTACACGTGATACGGGAAGCGCCGCAACGAGCGAAATTTCTGAATAGCAGCACGCGCAAGCAAACAGACGCTTTTTTCGCCGAGTGTGATTTATATCCTGCTTTTTTTGGCGGCAGAAACGAACAATCGGTTCTTTGAGATATCAATCCGCGCAGCATGCCTATCACGGTCATCCTGGGCGCCCAATGGGGTATGTGTTGAGCTTGTTGACTCACCTCGCTTCGCTCTGCCGATGTAGTCGATGCCGAGTATTTGCCGGAATGTGATTTTGCTAACGCGGACTGTTGTGTAGGCGATGAAGGAGTATGTTCTTAATGCATTTTCACTTACATCATTATAGCAATGATGGCTGACCGTTTTTTTCCTAGAAAGGAAAACTGACCGATATCCTCGCTCCCGAGGCACAACTTTGTGCTCGTGCAGCTGTAAGTGATGTGATTTATACGAGATATGCAAAACAATTGCTGATGATAAGTCCAGGGCGGTCACAATGCCGGTCACTCCATTGTGTATGTGCAATTTTAATGACTTATAATGAATATAAACGACAGGACAGCTAACACATCTTCAGCGCCAACGGAGTGTCGTACAGGTGAGCAAAGAAGGCAGAGCGTGAAAACATTCACCGGACACTAACAACTCTATAGCTTCCACTTGCTGCCATCCGGTCTCATCAACCCCAACTGGTATTGTTCCCACCTGCTGTTTACAGCCTTGAGTCGTTGCCCGCGACGCTAACATTTGACGCAGCATGAACTTCATCGGTTCTGGTGTCGTCTTTCACGTGTAAGTCATCTCATCTTCTGATACGCTTGTCCCTGATACATTTGGACAATCATGCGATGATTGTTCACAACATTATGGCATAGCATCTCCCGCAGAGAACGAGGTGCTGACAATTTCTTTAGCCCCAGCTTCTTCCGAGAACTCGAGGAGCTCGAGACCAAGGGCCTTAAGAATGTCCATGACCGAATCCTCGTTTCGGACCGAGTCCACATCGACCTGGATCTGCACGTGGCCGCCGATGGACTGGAGGAGGCGGAACTCGGAGGTTTGTACCGACCATTTGACCCGTCTTAGATGCCCTCAACTAATACCATGAAGCCGAACGAATCGGAACCACATTGAAGGGTATCGGTACGACGTACAGCGCCAAGGCTGCGGTAAGACGATTGTTGCTCTCTTCGTTCATCGAACCTGTACTAATGTACGTGTAGCGACGTGGTATTCGCCTGGCTGAAGTTTTCCAGCCCGAGGTTTTTGAGACCAAGCTTAGACGGTTAGCCGATGGCTACCGCAAGCGCTACGGTGACCTTTTCGTCTACGACGTCGAGGAAGAGCTCACTCGCTTCAACGAGTACCGCACCAAGCTGGCCAAGTACACTGTTGACGGCGTCACATTCATGCGCTCGGCCCAGGAGTCGAATACGAACATTGTCGTCGAGGGCGCCAACGCGCTCATGCTCGACATTGACTACGGCTCATATCCCTTCGTCACCTCCTCCAACACCACCCTGGCCGGTATTCTGGGCGGCCTCGCCCTCAACCCCAAGAATATCACAGAGACCATTGGCGTTGTCAAGGCGTACACGACCCGCGTTGGCCAGGGCGCTTTCAAGACGGAAGACACTGGCGAGATTGGCAACAAGTTCCAGGAGATTGGCCGCGAATGGGGTACGACTACTGGCCGCAGACGCCGCTGCGGATGGCTTGATCTGGTGGTGGTCCGCTACAGCACATCAGTGAACTTCTATGACTCGATTAACCTCACTAAGCTCGACGTCTTGGACACCTTTGAGACGATCAAGATTGCCATTGCCTACAAGGTCAACGGCGAGGAACTGGAGTCCTACCCCGCTGATCTCAGCATACTGGACCAGGCCGAGGTGGTCTACCACGAGATGCCCGGCTGGCAAAGACCGACCACTAACGCCAAGACCTTTTATGATCTCCCGATCCAGGCCAGAGAGTACGTCGAGTACATTGAGAAGTTTGTCGGCGTCAAGGTCAAGTGGATCGGTACCGGTCCTGACCGCGAGGCCATGATCAAGCGTTCGTGAGAAACTCATTCCGATCTAGAGGCAGAGCGCTGCAAGGAAAAGAGACATGGGATCGCTTCCACAATAATTAGATAGCTTTTGCTTTATGATGTTTTTACGAGTTTTGGTATGGAATACAGCTCAGGGTGTTCACTCACACACCCGCGGTCTACAATTTTCTCTTGTGCATCGACCGTCATCAAATTGAAAGCGATGCCGGTCTATGGAAGTCTACTCGGTACCGTAATACCTGTGTCGTGGTCCTCCCATCCGTTTTCTGATTCGCCTTCTAACGCAATCGCGTGGGGTGGCCGTCGTCAGCGACGGCCACCCTAGCTGACCTGAGCCAGGTACCACACACAGCTTCCTAGAGGTACCCCGAGACAGAGCAGGTATCTTCCGAGCCTACACAATCTAGCCAATCAAGTCCAAAATTTGGTTGGTGTTGGCGACAATACCTTTCTTTTCGCCGGCGTTCTGTCCCCATCAAGCTCGTCCGTCATGGTTATAATGATGGACTACGCTCAACCAAGTATTCTTTATACACGCGCCACGCACCATCCTCTAGTGGAGGGTGCGTGGCACGTGTATGGCTATACGTCGAGGCGCCATATCAGCAAATGGGTCTCTGTTAAGTTACAAGAGCTGAAAGGGCGTGTGCACGTTATTGTCAGAGTTGGTTCTACCAGGAGCAGATTAGTCAATTCTTGTGTTTCTTGCGCTGGCGCCTGACAGGCATCACCGTTGCAAAAGTTTCTTGGTCTGGAAGACTGACAGGTCATCACTCTAGAACCACGTAAATCCTCGGAGTGGCGTGACTGACCTCGGGTATAAGGCTTACTTCCACGAACGCCGGTATCACATCACTGCATCAAACCTTGGATCGCAAGGCCCCGTTTCGGCCCCGCAGCCGATGCGGATCGGGAAAAGCCACCCACGTCGGACTGGCAGCTGGCTGCTGCAAGCATCTTCCTGTGGATACAGAATATCCAAAGCGTGAGGCAACAGGTACAAATACTGCATCTCGCTCGTCATCATTCATGTCCGAACCATCAAGATCAAGCATAGACTGAGTATTCAACTTGTTTAAACCCAGCTCGCTTCCTCCATCATCAATATGTCCGCCATCTCCGTGCCCAAGGGTACCCTCACCCTCTCCGCCTTGCTTTTCGCCCCCCCTTCCCCTACGGGTAAATCTCCCGCCATTGTTATCATCCACCCCGGCGGCGGAGTCAAGGAGCAAACTGCATCCGTCTATGCGCGCAAGCTCTCCCAGAAAGGCTTTGTCACGATTGCATATGACGCCGCCTACCAAGGCGCTTCCGAGGGCACCCCTCACTTCCTTGAGGATCCGTCTTCCCGCGTCACCGACGCCTCTGCCGTGGCCGACTACCTCCAGTCAGTCGATTCTGTCGATCCTGCCCGTATCTACGTCTTTGGCATCTGCGCAGGCGGCGGGTATGCCGTTGCGGCCGCCAAGGGCGACCACCGTTTCAAGGCTGTTTCCATTGTCTCGGCTGTCAACATCGGCGACGGCGCCCGCCTCGGCTGGTTCGGTAAAGAATCCGCAGCCGAGAAAGCCGCCGCGCTGGACCAAGTCGCGCAGGCTGTATCTGCGGAGGTCGCTGGTGCGGAGGCTGCCTATGCGCCGTACGTTCCTGCAACTGTGGATGCCGACACGCCAAAGGATCTGGCGGATGCAAGCAACTACTATCTGACGCCTCGCGCGCAGCACCCGAATGCGCAGAATAAAATGGCGCTGCGGTCCACCGGACTACTTATGAACTTTGATGCCTGGCAGTTTGCGGATGTGCTGCTTACGCAGCCTTTACTTATAACTGTAGGTGCGGATGCGGAGAGTAGGTGGCACTCAGAGAGGATCTACGATATAATGCAGAATGGAAAGAACAAAAATGTGGAAAGGGTAGTAGTGCCAAAGGGGAGGCATATGGATTTTTATGATAAGGAGCAATTTATGAACCCGGTCGTTGAAAGGACAGTAGAGTTGTTTACCAAGAACTAACCAACTACACTACTTAGACAGAAATAATGCTCCTTTCCGTGAAATCAGCTCTAGGTCGACTCTGTCTGTTGAAGGTGGTGCACGCTGTAATCGCCCGTTACCTACTACCTAGTTGAGTAATAATAACTATGTAATTAGTACGGTAGCTACAGCCAATAATAGAACCAAGGCTTCTTCTTAGCCGAGGCGACACCCGGCGACATACCGTATGCCTACAGTGGTAAACTGGTTTTATCAACGCAGCGATGCCCCGCCTAGCTCTTTACTAGTGCCACATATCTACAAATGGGTGTGCCGACCGCCTAACAATGGAACCCAGGACACCGACACAGCGTCTCTCTTTGCTACTTCGCCTTCACATACTGAGAAACTCATGAGGAGATGCTCCAGCGCCCGATACCCTGGGGTAACCACTCAAAACGCACATGAGGAGGTACATATATATATGCAAGAGACAAAGGGCTTGTGAGGGGCTACATAAAATACCTGAGTATTATAAGCCCCTCAATTTGACGAGGTTATAAAAAGGCATGCACGCTGAGTGCGATGACGTATGATATGCCGTGCATGGGTCAGCCACAGCATGTTATGTATGCCCGTAAAAGCCAAAACTTTCAAGATGATAAAATCGCATCAGTTTAGAATCAGAAACGAGCCATTTTCCGCGACACGTCTGAAAATGCTATTATCCCGCCTCGCCATTGATACTCTCCTAATGCGGACTGCCCCGCGTCATCACAGGCTCAGAGCTTTTTGGTGGGGTTCGCGCACACGCCTAGCTCGCTGTCACTGCAAAGTTAGATTTCTTCTGGCCACATAATAATCCATATATCGACTGCCTACGGGGTGGAATCATTCAACTGGAGGTAAAGCGAGCCGCGTGCCCGGTATTTTAGTTCCGCGACCTACAAGGCTACCGCGCCGCAGCTACTGGTAGTCCGTGCCGGAGAGGGCGGGATCAAGCAGAATGGAGTCGGACAAAGCTCCCGGCGAGGGTGACAAGCCGAAAACCGCAGATAAACACCAGGGCATCGAATTCGAGGATGGCTCCGATGATAGCGACGAGGATTACAAGGAGGTAGAGGTTCGTACCTGTCCCGCTGTGGTTGATGGCCGTCTCTCAAGGGATGGGATGCTAGTGGCGTTCCCGCGCGAAATCATGAGGCTAATGCTGTGACGTTGCGCGCAATTTAGGTCGTTTTCGACCCCGCGAATCCCTATAGACGAAAATCATCACTTGTCTCGTCAGAATACCCGCCGCGAGCATCCATCAATGTGCAGCGCAGACCAAACATGGTGCAACAGTACCTCGAAAGCCAACGACACGGTGGCGACTCCCAGTCCCCGAAATCATACCAAGCGCATCCTATTCTGGGCGAGGCAAGCTCTCAGATTGATGGAATACTGCCACAAAATACGCATACACCGGGAAGCGCAGGACTGGCCGTCCCCGGCGGGCAGCGCACCGAGAGGCGCAACTCCCGTGCCGTGGTCGACCCCACGAGTCTCGACAGCGACGATTTGGGCCAGCTGGACCAGCAGGACTGGACTCGCGAGATGCTCAGGAGCGCATCAGAGGTGGATTTCATCGCGATGCAGCAAAGATACCACCAGAATCACCAGAATACCGTATCCCCGTCCCGGATGCTCACCAAGAAGCAGCTGAGCGACATGGCGTGGGGTGTGCGTGAGCTCAGCAGGCGGCTCAGCAGCATGCGCGTACGCGTTCGCGTTAAATCGATCTTAATATTGACAAAAATCTACGACGAGGACTTGATACCCAATACGAGAGAACTGGCTTCGTGGCTGCTGAGCACGGAACGCGACGTCAAGTACACCGTCTACGTCCAGGACAAGCTTCGCGATAACAAAAAGTTCAACATCGACGGTCTTATCAACGACGTGTGCAAGAAAAATATGGCCAAAGACCCAAGCTTGGACGAAGAGCAAGCGCGCGAAGACATAAAGAAGAGGGTACGATACTGGGACGAAGGCATGTGCCACTCACGCCCGCATATTTTCGACTTTGTCATCACGCTCGGCGGTGACGGCACGGTGCTGTACGCGAGCTGGCTCTTCCAGCGCATCGTGCCCCCGGTGCTCAGCTTCGCGCTGGGAAGCCTCGGGTTTCTCACAAAATTCGACTTTGAAGAGTACGCGCCGACGCTGAACTCGGCCTTTACAAAGGGCGTCACCGTCAGCCTGCGGCTGCGCTTCGAAAGCACCGTCATGCGCAGCATACGACGTAAGAAGACGATACCCGAGCAGCTCGATGGCTTGAAAATCGGCGAGGGCGATGCGACGAGCGAGGAGGAGGACGAGGAAGCGCAGCACAAGAAGCGAGATCTTGTTGAAGAGCTGATTGGCGAGGAGAGGGAAGATGCCCACACGCATCGGCCAGATGGAACGTACGAGATTCTTAACGAAGTGGTTGTTGATCGCGGGCCGAATCCAAGTATGTACTGCTATGAAATGATGAAAACGATAACGAGAGAAAGCTAACAAAAGCCTACAGCCATGTCATATACAGAAGTTTTTGGCGACGACGAGCACTTTACCTCGGTCCTCGCCGACGGCATCTGCGTGTCCACGCCGACCGGATCGACCGCCTACAACCTCGCAGCCGGCGGCTCTCTCTGCCACCCGGAGAACCCTGTCATGCTCGTGACGTCGGTGTGCGCGCACACGCTCTCCTTCCGGCCCATCATCCTGCCCGACACCATTGTGCTCCGCGTCGGCGTGCCGTACGACGCGCGCACGTCGTCGTGGGCCAGCTTTGACGGCCGCGAGCGCGTGGAGCTAAAGCCCGGCGACTACGTGACCATCAGTGCGAGCCGCTACCCGTTCGCGTCGGTGCAGATGGAGGGCCGCCGCAGCGAGGATTGGGTGAACAGCATTAGTGGGAAGCTGGGGTGGAACACGCGGCAGAAGCAAAAGGGCTTCAAGGAATGGAAGAAGAAGGAGTGAAGTGATTTGGCATAGAGAAAAAAGGCCGAAGATTTTGGTTTCATGATTTATATGGAAGCATCCAAGATATCTCAATCAGTTTTAGAGCATGGGCTGGTTAACGTGCGGCCAAAGGGGCGATGCTATATAGAAGGGTGTCATCCGGAAATTCCGGGCATTTAAGCTACAATTTCGGCATTTCACGGAAAATCTTTGAATTATAGACATGAACACCATAAACAATCCATCTTGCTTCTGTGCCCCAACACAAGTGAGTACAGTGTTCCCCCATCTGCAGCGTGGTGGTCTGCGCATCGGATGTACTCCAGCCCGTGATGCTAGCCCCCACTAGCGCGCAGAGCGTCGAGATGATCTAGCCCCCTGGACCCTTTCTTCAGCCTCTTTCATCAGGCCAATTGCAACCTTTTCCCCTCTCTCCTAATTAGAAACAGATAGAACTGCTTCAATTGTGGCCCATTTACCCATCGTCAATTATCCCAACCATGAGCTCCGCCACCGCCTCCTCCCTGCCGCCGGACCTGTTCGACACCACGACGCTGGTGTCGCTCGCCGCCGCCGCCAGCATCGTGCTCGTCGCCTACGCCGCGTCCTGCAAGGCCCTCGCGCCCTCCACGGCCACGTCCCTGCGCTTCCTCTTCATCTGGCACCTCGCCGACGCGCTGTGCCACTTTATCCTCGAGGGCAGCTTCCTGTACCACTGCTTCTTCTCGTTCGTCGAGGCGCACGCCCCCGAGGCGGTCGGCCTCGTCGCCACGCCGTTTAACTTTCTGGGCCACGGCGAGGCGCGGGTCTACGGCCCGCAGGCGGGCGGCGCGAACCCGTTTGCGCAGCTGTGGATGGTGTACGCGCGCGCCGACAAGCGCTGGGGCGGCGCCGACCTGGGCGTGATTAGTCTGGAGCTGCTGACCGTCTTCTTTGACGGGCCGGTGGCGCTGTACGTCGCGTACCTGATTGCCAAGAAGGACCCCAAGGCGAGCTTCTGGATGATTGTGCTGGCTACGTGCGAGCTTTACGGTGGTACGTTGTCTTGGGTGGATCTGGTTGTGGCTGTGGATGATGTAGATTGATTAACCTGATTTCTAGGATTCATGACCTTTTGCCCCGAGTGGCTCACCGGAAACGTGAACCTGGATGGCAGCAACTTCATGTACATGTGGGTGTATCTCGTCTTCTTTAACATGCTATGGGTGTTTATTCCTCTGTACGCCGTCTGGTACTCGTATTGCGACATCTCCCACGCCTTTGCCGTGCGAACGTCCAAGAAGGGCCAGTAAATGATTGTCTGCCATTGTTGATGAGCGCACGCGACAATGTTCACATCTCTGTACGATGTATGCATTGGACGGTATTCTGTTTAGCAGAAAATTTGGATCACATCAAACAAAATATCACAGTGATTATTGGGATCGATGGTTGGGAAGTATTAAGTCTATTAGACTAGGGTATTCATATGATCATAGCAATCGAAAGCAAGCCATTCCTAGCAATTTCCTTCGCGGGCGTGTCGAGCATCAGGCTTAGATCTGCTGCTTGTGGGCCTCGCCCTTGGCGTCGTGGCCAGACTCGTCAATCTTGTCGCCGACGGCATCCTTGGCAGCATTAAGGCTGTTGATTGTTTGTTAGTGACTTGATCATCTTGGAGCGTAAGTGGAAGTATGCTTACCGAGTACCGACGTTGGCGTTGTTGTCCTTGGCGACCTCCTTGTTGGCCTCCTTGCTGGCGCCGGAAGTGGCCTTCTGGACCTGCTCGGAAACGTAGTTGGCACCCTGCTTGAGAGACTCCATTGTGATTGATTTGTTGGTTGAGAGTGAGTGTTGGAAAGTTGTTTGTTTGTAGAAGATGGTAGAGTGTGTGGATGATGAGAAGAAAGGATTGGGAGATCTGGAGAGCAGAGATGCGATATATATAGACGGATGAAAATGGAAAGTGGGCTGAAGGCAAAGGGAAAGGGTCAAAGGGTCCGGAGCGATCAACCCCTCACTTTGCCATTACGTATTTCGCTTTTCACCATCATTTCTCGCTTGTGATACTGGTGACCGGCCGTTCCTGTCTGTCAAACGAACGGCTCAGCGCTTGCATGCCATAGTCCTGACGTCATCCACATTTTCGGCGGGAGGACACACCTACGCGGGCGGGAAAAAGTTGGCAGCTAGCAGGGGTTAAGAAAAGAAGCTCAATAATATCCACAGAATATGCACTTCTCAGCCGGGCTGCGGGAAATCCGGTGTTGCACAGCTTTGCAGTCCGTGTTGGCATCTTCGATGTTGAGCTCCAAGCCACAGCGCACTAGTGGGGGGTGACGCCACAATGTGGCACAGAACCCACTACCGTTGATGCTGCGGGCGTTTCTACTCGCCAAAGCTCGCCTGCCCAGCCAGCTCATGACGTATGCGCTACCTCATCTCAACTCTTTCAACCACCCGTGACGCCTGCTCCATCGAGATGCAGCGGAATATAGCCTCCGGACGCTTGGATTATCTTGCCTGCATCCAGCGTTGATGAGGCGTCGATGACGGCAACCAAGAAACCTAGAATTTGCCCATGTGAATCTGGTGCGTATAATCTGGTCACTGGGCTCCCCTGTTTGGGGCGAAATCTGGCCTTTGCCATTATGATGATGATGCACGGCGCGTCAGTTTGCTTGTGATTACGAACGCCTCTCCAAGACTTTCCAAAGGCTTCTCAAGGTGAATGCTCTGGTACCTGGCCCTGGCCTGCTAACCGCGCCACATCATGCCATGATTACGCTCGATACCGTCACGATACCCGGCTGATTGGCTCAGAGCCAAGCCTCTCGGCCGCTGCGATCGGGCCACCTACTACGCACAGCGACTGCCGGCACCTCATGCGACTCCGAAAAGACGAATATGGAACCCACGTATAATGTCCTCCTTTTAATATCTTTGCAAAAGACCGCAGTGTGCGGCTGGCTAGGTGGCTGCGTCACGACTTCGGAAGCTCAAGGCTCCTGTTTTGACTAGCCGTGCGAGCCGAGAGACGGCGACTTGCTAGAGTGTTTATGCCCGCATAACATCTCAAACATGGCAACTACGTTTCTCTTATCCGATTCTCTTCGTCACAGAAAGTGTAGGCGGCAGCAGACAATGTCCAACGTCAACCAACCCCAGCTTCGACTGTCCAAAAACGGAGGCCGCGCTATGACAGCTCTCGGCCACTAGTCGATACCCGTTGTGCCTCATCGCCGTCAGTCGCCGCGCACGGATCTTTCCTCTCTGTGTTTCAATCAGACACTGTCTTCTTATTCAGCCAGGACATTTCCAGCCAATCATAGGCGCATGCAAGAGTTCAGGTCAATCCATAGGCCCCTTGTCTCATCACCAAAGGTGTCGACGAAGTCTATGAAACTGCCCCATGTATTGATTGACGCCTCCGCCGCCGGTACACGAGCTCAAGGCTGTATTCCCAGCAGGCGTGGCTGACGAGCAGAAGAATGTTACTTGCGCTGTCCGTGACAGAAATCATGACTCTCTCTTTTGTAGTAGTACTTTGTGGTCTTTTATATCATATTTATGTACGAGACCTTAGTCCGTAGCCGGCATTGGCCGAGCAGGTGGTTGCTGGCGCGGTCAACATGACCGGCCTTCGGTAAGTAAATTGCTCCTTTGCGAGCCCCTCGCTGCAGGCCAAATTTCAAAAGAGCAATCACAAAGAGTCTTGCTATTCGTATCTACAGGTGCTTATTGCTATTCGTACAGGTGCAGGTAAGCCATCTTAGTGTGATTAGACCAATCTTGCCTTCTAAGCCACAAGCCACTAACCGCCTGTCACTGCCCACTACATGACCACTGAGCGACCCCGTCGTTCACAGCTGGCACCACACACACTACCACCAGCGCGCATTGGAGAGGTAAAATGCCACGCAGAAATGCAAAAAAGACACAAAAACCGCACGTATACATACAGGTGCAATGTGGTGCTTGCCACGAGCACTTACAGGCGGGCGAAAAACTCGTAGCACGCGAGCACTCGAGTTTCTGTCCACCAGTCCGTTTACTGACTGTCTTCTCCAGTCACTTGCCGCGACAATGTTATCAGATGCCATGATGCGCGGAAATATACTGGCCACAATTCTTGTGAGCAGGGGGATCAGCTTGACGTACAATTCTGCAGGCAACCCAGTTGCAACTACTGTCGTGGCCAACCAGAGACGGCAACTATACACAACGACTGCTTTCATCTCTTCTCACAACGGTGTGAGGCCCCAGATAAATATCATCGTCTCTGGCGAGCTTCCATCAGCATGCGCCCATGGGCGTATTCTGATCACCTGTGTCTCCCTTTCCAAGGTGAGTCAGGCGACTTGCTGATAATCAGTGAGCTTTTGCCTCCTCTGATGGTAAAACGATTCCCCCGAGAGTTGATAGAGATGGTTGGCAGCTTTATAGGGCCCAGCGTTTTATGGCGCTATCCTACTGTCATTAAGCGAGCTGCCAGCCTGCAGCTCACCCCAGCGGTGCAAGACTGGACTCGACGCCTATGCGATATTCAGCATTGGAGTCGCCACCAAGAGCCTGTCATGTGTGACACGTCGTCAACTGCCTCGTGCTATATTCGGATTACAATAGACTCGAGTGGGATCAAAGAAATTGATCGATTCGTGGCCCACGAACAGAAATATGACGCGAAACCGACACCAGATCATCGGTTCATCATCGAAGAAGCAGACAAACTAAGCGAAGTAGTCGCATGCCTGCAAGTTAGTGAGCCAGATGCCAGGCCAGATGCGTGTTGTGCTGATCGCAATGAATAGAACGGCCATTGTCGTCTGAAGTTGTGTCAACCGACACGGATAATATTCTTGAACTATCCTCTGCTCCCCGAGGTAACGTGTAGAGTGTTCTCGGCATTGACAACGTCAAAATATATCAGAGGAATACAAATGAGAACGCAACCCGGAGGATCTGGCCACCTTTCTGTAATCGACACAGCTTCATGTTTCGGTTTAACCCTGTTCGTAGAATACTATCAAATCCTGGCAGTTCATGCCCACACATCAATTGCACCAACATCACTTGAGACCTTCCTTCGCATTACCTCTTTTCGCGGAGAATTTGCCACCTGGCTTTATGTTGCGCTCCCATCTTGCGAAGAGATTACTGCCTTGGGAGGAAGTTCTATCGACACCGCCGCCATGGAAGCTCAACTCTATGTAGGTCAATTATTTTGCGTGTTGCAAACGTCCACTGACTTGTAAGATACAAACCAAACACCAAGGACTGCTATACGCGGGTCTATTTGAGGATCACCAGAATGTGCAATTGACACCAACTACAGGCCGTCCGATGCTCGTTCACAATGTTTTATACGGTTCTGTATCTCTATTGAGAGAGAATTCGAAGCCAACGACTCATTACCTGCAGACGCGGACACCGCTCCTTACGTCGCCGGCATATGTTACGCAGGCGCCACTTGACAATGTTGTGGTAGTTCAAACGTGTAGAGACCGCGAGACGGGACACTGCCGAGGTTTTGTCTTGCAATACGATGATGAAAGGGTCAAATCTGTTGGGCAGTGCCGGCTGGGCGTTGACGAGACGAGATGCGTTGAGAATCCTGCTCTTCTTTGATTCACGACCGTGGGGGATATTCTTTCGGTGGTTTTTGCATCGAACGATGCTCACCTACACACTGCAGTGGATTCAGATGCTAAGTGGGAATGTCATGAAATGGCTGGGACATTGGATTTTTGGTTCAACTGGAAGCAATCCAAAATTAGTATAGCACGATAGGTTTGCACGCTACGTCTTCCAATATGGAGTTCGCTATTGACTTTATGAGCTTTACAACAGCCTCGGACGAAATGGCCGCCTAGGCTTGGTACAGTCTTCAACGTCCCAAGCAGCTTTGTATGTGCCAAAAAGTTTGTAAATTTTGCAAAAAGCCCTAAAATGATGGAAACCAGCATTGGAGCTTTGAAACCGTTCGGCATTTGTTCCTCGCGACCACAGTGATAACGCGGCAGAGATGCATGTGTGGCTAATAAGCCTTTCTTTGCCGTGGCTGCGTTCTTGATAGAATGCTCTTCTCTTTTCCATCATCTATGAGTAATAATCTTATCGCATTTGATATATATTCAATTCCAATTTACTACTTTTCGCAGATTTGCCTTTGACGTTCTGGGGCTTGACGCCGACCGTTTGGGAACCAGGTGCTCGCAGGGGCCTGCCATCCGAAACTGGGGAGTGTAGCATCGATGCTTCAGACCTTGGCCACCCACTTTAACTCTTACTAGCCGCTTGCCTGTCCCAAAATATCGAGACTCGGAGCTGCATCCGGTGAGGTACTTCCAGAACGGTAATATTGGCCTGTCATTAATGCGCGGTGGTAACCAGTCGAAATACGGGATGAGCCTGTCAAGTGGATTGGCGAGCATATGTGATAATAGCATGGCTTTGTGGCTTGCTTGCAGGACACCAGAAGCCACCACAAACCCGTCTAATTATTGTGCATTCAAGACGGAGTCAAAATTAAAAAAGTAACTACCGATGACAGTTTTCTCCGTCTTGATGTATTTTTCGTATCCCTTGCTGCTTGTGATTGCGCTATCCGTTTTACCCGGAGGGCGCCGATGGAGGCAGGGGTACTGCCCTCTGCGACTCGTCTTGTTTCTTGGACAGCCCCCAGAAAGCTTCGACCCTTCCCTGGACCTGGCGCGCCAAGAGGAACCTCACTCATGCGAGGCTATGCATGCCATGCAGCGGCAGAAAGGCGCAAGGCACACGAAAAAAAGCTACGGGTGCCCCTCCTCATGTCTGTGTGGCGGAGGCGGAGACTGCGGCGGGGAGGCCAGTTGCCTTGGTGTGTGTTTGGGAGCCATGTCCGGCCCGGCAGCAACAGATGCCGATGGAATCTTTTAACCGTCTGGGGCGGAATTGGTAAAACCAGGGATACCCTGAGAGCTTGGCTTGCCACGTTTATGCGTGGCACACTCGGCTGTCCTGCACGAGCCGACTTATCCCCACGCGTGCCTGATTCAGGAACTGTCTCTTGTTGCGCTTTGTTCATGTGTGCCCTCTTTTCTATCCGCTCGTTTCTCTCTCCTGCAAGACACATATCTCTCATCTGCGCATCAGTTAAACGATTGAATTCGTCTCATGCATATCCTTTCATCGACGATCCAGTTCACCAACTTCACCAGGACAACATCAGCAGTTGCCGATCTGAGTTGCTACAACAAGCAGACAACATTCGTACACTAGATGTCGACGCTTTTTGAATAGACATCTGGCCAAGCCAGCTTGTTCTTCTCGCACTCGAATCGCTCACTCGGAGGAATAAGCAACTTTGGACAGGAGCCTTGCTGCTCCGCAAACTCTCAATAAAATGAGTACCGGCAGCCTTCACGGATTTGACATTAGGGACGCGGCGCAGGGAATCATTGGCAATGGATCATTTACGACAGATTGGGCAGGCTTCCAATTTCAAGCCAATTCGACAAACTCAGTCATTAGCCAACTGCGGTTTGCCACCTCTAAAACGATACGGCAGTCGGCCATCATCCTCGCCAGCTTCAATGCTGTCGTCGGACTAGTCTTAGCAGTGGGAATTTTTGTCGACTGCTACTGGTCTGCCAAACGGGCGGACCCCAAGATGAGGTTCAGGTATGAAGGGAAGATCCCACGATAAAAAAAATACGAAGATGCTAACTAGTCGCGCAGGTCATCCATGTACAAAATAATAGGGCCGATGAATATTTTCCCATTTATTTTGGCAATTGGAATCATCGTTCAAGGGACCATTACTGCCATTGAGCAGTCGAAGGGTCTACAAGGACTTTTAATTCTGGGCTGCCTGCCCATTTCACAAATAATGCTGCCGAGTACGTACCATCACATTTGTTGGGCATCGCAGAAGGAATTTACTAACAATTAATAGCGATATTTATCGTGCCGTTTATACAGTTCATTTTTGGCATGGAGACTACAATACGTGCCTTTCGAAGAAGAGCATTTGACTCCTTTGGCGTGTGGACAACCACTGTCTGCGTAGTTTTGGTGGTTGGTTCTCTCGCTGCAACCTACGGCGTCACGCATGTAGTGCAGCCGCCCAACTTTTGCTTTGCTTCACTATTCTGGTTTGTGCAAAAGTATCGTGAGGCGTGCTTTAGCCTCTTTACGGCCATCGCAGGTAGCTTGCTACTTGGTAGTGCCATTACCTTCACACGCCTCTTTCGAAGTACGTCAGGCGGCGCCATCGAGAGAATCGCCGCCTCTCGCATGGTGTACTACATGTGCATCGGCGCCATAACAAATGTAAGTGCATTGGCAACTATATACATTGTCTCAAGAGTAAATACTAATATCTCAGCAGAGCGTCGCAATACCGTTCTTTGCCAGCCTAACTTTCCGCAATGACATGGACGTCACAAAGCTTCGCGGAAATCTTTCCATGGCCGCAATGGTAGCCACAAATTTAACGGCTTTGACCAATGGTGGTCTCTATGTTTTTCTGCGCACCTGCCAGAGAAGCAATATTGGACGCAAGGGCTATTTTGAGGTGGATCGAGACAAGCAGCGGCGGCAGCAGACAAGGAAACGACAAGTGCGCAAATCGCCCATGACGGAGACTTACACAAATCAGATGGAACAGCCTGTTGCGCCTCCCGCACGCGTGTATCAGCCAAACTCACTGGTCAACAGCAACCCCCAGAGCGCGATTGCTGAAAGCCAGATTGGCCTCGCACAGACGATCGGCGCCGCAGAACCGCAGGGTCTCGAAAGCTCACCGCGAAGAAACCATGCTTCCAAAGCATCGTACAGCGTCTTTCCACAGCAGCAGCAGCAAACACCGGCTCTCAACCCTAAGCCTCTTTCTGTGCTGCCTGCGGCAACTTACACACCCCCTACACTCGCTCGAGGATTCAGCGCTGAAGTGAATGATGAAGATATCGAGGCCATGGAGATTGATCTTATGAGGCATGACATCTCGAGCTTACTGCCGCCGCCGGTCATCTCTGGTTTCGTACCGGGCCACCAGCGGGATTCCTCAATGGTGTCCTCGGCGACTGTGCAGATTGGGCTGCGACTGTCCAATGTCAATGACATGCCCCGCCCGGGCTTTTCCTACCTACAGGAGCGTGTGCCCACACCACGACCGACATCTTCCATCTACCCAAAGTCCATGATTGCTGCCTCGGGCGCGAATGGGCTGGGGCTGCGGGAGCCCAGCGACGTGCGACGCACCTCGGTGAAAGTGGGCAGCACCGTCTTTGTCGACCCGGCCAAGCAGCTGCCGCCGCCGCCGCTCCGAACAGGTTCCAAGAAGGACCTCAAACCAGTGGATCGGGAAAGCCAGATGCTTCTGACGCCGATGGTGTACAGCCCTGAAGGAGCTGGTAACACGGCAACCATGACAAGCCCGTCGGAGAGGGATCCCAGGATGTCACCCTGGGAAGGAGCTGGGTCTCCCACAGAAAAGAGACCCTCGGAATGGATCTAGTTGAATTAAAATTATGGGGACAAAATATCTACAAGACTTGTAATTACTGTATCATTTTGGCTTCATAGACTTTGGCATGGATTGCATACATGGGAGGTTTGCTTTGTTAGCGTTTATGTCGGACGATACTTATCTACTTTATTTTCTTTATTCCCTTCCAAGGCTCGTTGAATTGATGTATTTTGCTACTGTGAACAGGGTATATATGTCGACTTAGCAAAGTAGCAGAGCAGCGATGCCCCATCATATGAAAGACGACTTGGATATGCTATTTCCAAACGCCAGGGCGAATTTTCCCTTCTATGATTCAGCGCAGTAATTATTGCGCTTTGATTCCTTTAGAGCTGCTCTTTTTCGCCAGTCTCTTCTCTTCCCACCTATCCCAGCCAGCCTCACTGAGATCTTCCTCCACGACGAGATCCCGGACCCGAAACGCGCGCACGATGGGCAGGTCAAGCCCCCACGCCAGCAGACCCGAGCTGCGCAGCACCGCCGTGAAGATGAACCACGCAACCGCCGTCAGCGCGCCCACGGTGCTGCCGACAAAGACCTGCTTGGGCGTGTGGTAGTTGAGGTAGATGCGGCTCCACGCCGTCGCGGCGGCCAGCGCGAGGCTCACAGCGCTGACGGCGAGCCGCTCCACGATCCTGCTGTTGTTCTTGTTCGATTTCGACGTCGGCCGGTGGCGCACAAGGAGGAAGAGGGAGAGGGCGACGCTCCAGAAGAAGACGAACTGGGCGTGGGAGCTGGGCATGCCATAGCCCTTGCCATGGATCTGGCGCGGGCGCTCCTCCTTGATGAGGCGCTTCAGGACAAAGTTGAGCGCCTCGCAGGCGAGCTGGCCGGCGAACAGCAGCGCGATTTCGATTTCGCGCGACGAGTAGATGAGGGTGAGGTAGACGACGCCAAGGGCTTGCGGGAGGAGGGCGAGGTACGCGCAGAGGAGCGAGATGCGATCGTTTGGGTCCTGCGAGGTCGTACGTTAGTAATGATTCGACGTGTACCTGCGAGTTCAATAAAGAGAAACTCACGTAGAATACATGTGTGATTGAGAGCGACGCAAGTGGTGCTGTGGCAGCATCGTCGTCGTACCCCATGGTGGCGAAGGGAAGGGCGAGATACAGATGGATGCAAGGACGCAACAGGTCGAAATGCCACGCACGGGCTTTATTGCATGCTGCGCAAATATTTGCAAAATGAATTGACAACGCGAACAAAGGTAAGGAACAGGATAATGAAAGGACTCAATGCAAACGCCGGCGGATGTGCTTGTAGACGGCTCGTGATGGAAGTTGGCGTTGATGCGCGAGCTTCCCCTGTGGGGTAAAAATGCTTAGTGGGCGGGCTTCAAGGCAAACCAACCAAGTGTTGCGCCTTTGTACTCAAGAGTCATACCGCATGCCCACAAGGCGAACCCCATCTGGACCCCGAAATCAGCAAAGAATCAAAGAGAAAATTTTCGAAAAAGTTGCATTAACATCTCTTCACACTTGAATCTATTAATAATACTCGCCATCGCGATTGCTGTGCCATTTGGTCCTACGCGACGCTCATCATTTAACAAGCGCACCTCCTCACGCCACCAAACCTGTCGCCACCTTGCAAAAATCATATCCAGCGTCAGCGAATTCGTCACAGCGCGTGCAAGTCCGAAGTAATCTTCAACTCATATTTTGCATCTCAGACAAACCACTGTACCATCGTTTACCGAATTGCGATAGCGTCAGCTCAATTCACAGGATAATGACGCAGGCCCGCAGCGTACACCACCATGGATCCCACAGATGACGGCGACGACAGCCGTCGCGTTGAGCTGGAGACGCTCGAGGCCATCTTTCCCGAGCTGCGCCAAGTCGGCGGCGATGCCTCGCCCTTTGATTTTGAGCTTGATATCCCCGTCGAGCTGGCCGTGCCGCTGACGGTCACCTTCCCGCCGGCTGGAAATGCCGTGGACGAGGACCAGCCGTCGCTGCCTGGCCAGGCGGCCGCCGCCCCCGCGCAGCTCGATTCACTGCAAGTCTCGCACCTCCCGCCCATCTCGATCCGCGTCAGCCTCCCCGCCGGGTATCCGGAGTCGTGCCCGCCACAGGTTCTCCTGAAAACGACGCCGCGGTGGCTGCGCGACGAGACGCTCGCCCAGCTGCAGGAAGATGCGTCGCGGCTCTGGGAGGAGATGGGCCGGGATATGGTGGCGTACACTTATATTGATCACATACAGCGCGGCGCGGAAGATGTCTTTGGCACTATCGGCGCGGATGGGACGCTGGCTGTTGACCCAGAGCACAAGCTCGCTGTGCTTGACTATGATATCAAAGCAAAGAAAGCAGCATTCGAGAAGGAAACTTTTGAATGCGGCATCTGTCTAGGTATGTTTAATTTTGAAGATGATGCGTAGAATTTTAAGCTAATGCAATGTACAGATCCGAAAAAAGGTTCGAGCTGTCATAAAATGATGGACTGTGGCCACATATTCTGCATCCAGTGTCTCTGCGACTTTTACGGGGATGCCATAAAAAGCGGCGAGCTTCTCACAGTACGGTGTTTGACGCCAAACTGCGCCAAAGAGCGAGCATCTAAGATCCCTACAGACGCAGCTGGCCGTCCAACCAAGAAGCCCAAGACCTTTATCAGCCCCAGTGAACTGCTCCAGATTGGTCTCTCTGACGAGATGGTCAAGCGTTACGTGACGCTCAAGTACAAGACGGAACTGGAATCAGACAAAAACACCATCTACTGTCCGCGACAGTGGTGCAACGGCGCCGCCCGCTCCAAGAAACACAAGAAACCGCAGGGTCTCGAACTCGTTGACGTATCGGACGATGGCGAAGACACTGAGGTTGAAGAAGACAGCTCTAAGAAGAAGGAAAAAGCTGCCGCTAAAGCCAAGTTCAATCCGGCTGACTTGCTGAGTGTATGCGATGACTGCGGCTTCGCCTTTTGCAGCAGATGTCTTCAATCGTGGCACGGTGAATTCGTCCGGTGCACGGGAAAGAAAACGAAATCGGAGCTCACAGAAGAGGAAAAGGCCTCGATTGCGTACCTCGAGCTGCACACTTCGCCCTGCCCGACCTGCTCTGCACCAGCACAAAAGACTCACGGCTGCAATCACATGGTCTGCTCGCGCTGCGATACACACTTTTGCTACCTTTGCTCTGCGTGGCTGGATCCGAGCAACCCATACAAGCACTACAACATGCAGACCAACGGAAAAGTAACCTCCTGCTACATGCGCCTTTGGGAGCTGGAAGGCGGTGACGGAAACGATGTTGGCCTTGGGTTTGGTGGCGGACAAGGAGAAGTACCTGCCCCAGAACCTGTTCTGGCACCAGAGGACGACGAAATTCTCGTATTCCCCCCGGAGGAAGAAGAAAGCGAGGACGAAGAGTCAGTTCTGGACGAGAACGGGGCTAATGCCAACCCTCCTCCGGAAGAGCCCGCACCCCAGGAACGGAGACCAGCTGTTGCTCGTGAGGCGCCACTCGTTCTGCGAGTAATGGATGATCCGCCACGACCACCCAGGAATGATGCGGTAGACGCCGCTGCAGCGGGACCTGTCCAAGGAGATGGCAGGCGCGGCCGTGGTGGTCGCGGCGGCGGCGGCGGCGGCGGCAACAATATTAATAGAGGTCAACGAGGAGGTGGTCGCGGAGGAGCAGCTGGCGCTGCCAGAGCCGGCGCCGGAATGGCACGAGGCCGAGGGCGCGGCGCTGCAGCGGGACGCGGACGAGGACGACTGAACCAGCACGACGAGGGTCGCGCCAGACAGCAGCAAGCGCTCCAGAATCGACGGCAGCAGGAAGAGGAAGAGGAAGCCGAGCTTGTGCCTGTCCAGCTCAACCCGGAGCAGCAGGCTTGGGTTCGTAGATTTGTAGAGATGGCTTTGGAGGATGCCGAAGACGACGGCGACTCGGACGATGACGACTTTGGCTTCATGATGCGATGAAAAGAAACAGTAGATATTACGATGGGAACGATTCATCATTACACAGCACGGTGAATTTTAGCATGCATTTGATATAATAATACATTACTTTGGGCTATTATTGATAATAATTTACATTTACAAATTCATCTGTTTGGTTCCAGTGCAGTGAAGTGCACCTCTGGAGGGTAATGTGAATACGGCAACTCGAGTTTTGAGCCTTTTGTAACTTCGCTATTAACTACCAGTACAGTTTTTAATGGTCTTAATATCGATATATTGCCTTGCATGACGCATTCCGTGAGAAAACGCCACCTCGAGTATGTTTTCAGCTCCCTGTCGGTAAGCCACTGAGGTTCGCCATGCCCAAGCCACTTACGATAAGGACGAACCACTCTAGTACGTGAAACCTTTACGATCGGAAGGCGTATTCATCAACAATATGTTCGAAAAAAGACGTATTCTGTCCAGCTGGGCCGAGTCAACCGCGGACCACGAGGTCCAGGGTTGCTACCCAGCTGAGATCGAACACTACAAAACCTGGATTGGAGACGTGTTCACCTCACGACTAACCATCTAGTCTACAGTATCAGTAAACAAGTCTACAAGATACCTTACCCACTTCTGCTCATACCATCTGCCCCGGACGGCCATGAAAGTGGCACAGGTGACAGAACTCCTGCAGCCTGCTGCGTCACTACCCCAGGATTCCGACTTAGCTCGGAGAATTTGAATGCGGCTTTATCGTGTAGTTGTTTCTGGACATGACATTCGACATTTGTATCAAAACGACAGTTTTTTGCCACATTCTACTTGGTTTCGGGGGTTCATTTAGCTCAGCTGCGCCCAACGTTGCATGGCACCACCCACTCCACGCTGCCAGATGAGAGGCATCAGGTTACACAACAGCAGAGACCCTGGCGACCCGGCTCTGGCAAATCCTTCCAAGAGTCCGGGGTGCATGTTCTGTTACCCAAAGGAAGCAAGGATCGTGAGGCCCATCCCGACGAGCGGGAGAAGATGCGCGGGCGCAAAGTACCACGATTCCGTGTACCCGGTACCAAGGTCATGCGCATCAGGACATCCTCGCCGACTATCCTTTGCAATGACTGGACGGACAAAGGCGACGCGCAGGGCTTGGCATACCCGCCAAGAGAGAGACTGTGAGCTGCAGCATCAGCTGCTGTGACAGGCGTACATACATTGTTCTTCCCCCCTTGTCCGTTCAATCGGTACCGTGATCCCATCTGATGTAACGCCCACGGCCAAGCAGACACGCTGCCAGCGACACTCGCCGCCAGATCCGCTTCGTGTCTGGGATAGGCCCTGTTCGTCCGGAATGGCGATCGCTTAACCACTGTGCTTTGTTCTGTCCAGGGAGGCATAGGGCAGAACGAATGTGGGCAGCGAAACATCTCGTGTTGCTATCCCCAGGCGAGATCTGCACCTCACAGATGCAACGCAACGAACTACGAATCTACACGCGCACACCTACGAAAAGAAGACTATAAAAATTGTTGAGGCGGAAAGTGACATGAGATACATAAAAAACATTAAAAAAAAAAAGAACAAGTAAAAGGGCTGGGGAAAACAATCACGGCCATGTGCCAAGGTCACGACCACACCACACCCCCTCCCTCTTTTACCCTGGTTCTCTCTTGTTTCTTTTTTCCCGGCTCTCTCTGTAAACTTTGTGCCCGCTGTCCGTATCAAGTAAAAGCGAGAGAGACACGTTTTTTCCCCATTTCCCGCCGCAGCTCTCTTTTCGCTTATTTCTTACCGCATCTCTTGAGCAGAGTGAGAAACAGACAATCACGGTCAGAAACTGGCTAGCCTCACCGTTGATGTCGGCTTACAGCGAAGATCGAACTTAGCCCCATCATCTCACTCACCGCGCGCCCGATATGCCATGAAGGGGTCAGCAAACGAGCACATTAATAAAAGAGTATCGTGGTTGTGTGCCGTCACCCGTTAGGCTGGGAAGCGGAGAGGAGGGGAACGGGCGGGAAAAAGGGCTGCATGTCTCAATGTCGGTCAGCACCACGGTCGTGGATACACATGTTCTTGTCTGCCCCTACCATTTCTCCATCTACTTTTGCTGTGATCTTCTTGTGATGGAAACATGCCACACCCCTCTCTTATCGTTCCCGCGCCCAACCCCCCCTTCCTTGTACCAGCGTTGGTACCACAGTACCTTGTACATTATACATACATCTTATTTCAAAACAAGGGTGTCACAGGAGCATGCTTAACACGTTCGACGTAAATGAGGAAGAATGAATTGCACTTAGCCCTGCGCAATATTGTTAAATTACTACCAAGAAACTTTTTCATTTTTTCGTCCACCCCCTTCCAGGCCTTGCATAAAATGATGCAATATACTGTCTCTGGCATGGCCTTGAACTTGATTGATCTGCAAGCTGTTTTTGCTGCACGCGCATTAATACCTTACAATCTAGCGTCATAGTACCCTGCAATCGTCGCAAACCAAAGAGCCAGATATCGCTCTTGGAACTGCAGAGGCGTGCAGTTCTGCAGGGAGCTCAATTCGGTCTTCGCCAGTGTAACTGCGACCAGGGTCCGTTGCCGCAAGGCCCTTCACAAGGTCGCATCCTTTGTGTTTCCTTTTTGCTTCCCTGGCCCTTATGATATCACTCTCACTAAGATCGTGTGGTCAAGGTGTCGCATGGCTTGTCTCTGGCATTTGTATTTTGCCCATCCTGGAAGTAAGGCATAAGTATTATAGCCACGATTCTACAGGATCAAATATCCGAGCGCGCCGTTTACAGCAAAATGTACGCAACGCATGCTCTTCCTAGCACAAAGGATTTCTCTGCTCGGAGGCCGGATCGAGCTATTGCTCCGGCGTGTGCAGGGATTCTACAGAGGCGCCCACGCCACCACGGCACATGTAGGATAATTTTGGAGCACTATTTGCAGGTTTATTATTATATTTTAATTCAGGCAGTAACAGAGGCCCGCTCGCCGTGTCTCTAATAAACCAGAAGGCAGGACCAAGCGCCAAAACGGATTTTGCTCGTGTGCAGAACAGAGTGAAGCGGATCCGTATACATTGTTGTCAAGTATCTTTTTTCTTCGCGGGCGGGAAGCAGGGGTTCGCCTTGGCCGAACACTTCTTTCCATCATCCTAGTATATTGACGTAAAGCAGACAACGAGATGAAATAAGTCGCTGCTCCGGAACAAACCGGCGCAATGTTAAGACGCACGGGAACAAGGCAAGGACATAACAAGCGAACATGTTCTTATTGCGTATTACTGCAGCCAACATACGTATGTCGACGCGCACATTCCCATTTCACAGTGCTTACAAGTCCAGGCGTGCGCCCGACGCCCGCATGGCCCCGTGGTGCATGCCGCATCCTCGCCACACCTACCAATGTATTGACCCTCCCCCAGTTGAAGAGTGGAGTGTGTGTTTATGTCTCGCTTTCAATTTTCCCGTGCTCGTGGGGCCTCTTTACTCGGCTTTTAGCTCTGCCTGAAAAGGGAAAGGTTGGTTCTGCAGCTAAGAGGGGTGAGTGGGATGAGAGGCGAGGGGAAAGGACACCTGAGGCAATCCGTCTTTTTTTTTCTGCAGCTTTTTTAGTACATAAGTTAGGGGGGGAGTGCCAAAAACCGACCTGGGTGTGAGAATAAGATACGTGATCACAGCGGGGAGGGGGAAATACTGGAGTCAAGCGGTATATACATGGTGCTCCTGGCATATTGTTACTATTATTCATGGCTTCAAAGATCTAAAACAGCGTCGAGAAAATTGGCAGTTATACGATGGTACAGAGTTGTCAACTAGGCTATCAAGATAGTGTCCCCAAGCTAATAATAGAGCAATCGAGAATCAATCATTCCTGTCGAGTCAGGCAACAAATACTCCTCGAGGGAACTGCAGCCATGAGCGAAAGCAGACTAGACTCCCCGCTGGACTAAAAAAAGGGCCGCTAACAGTGATTTACGTACAAAGAACAGCCTCCAGGCTCAGCGTCCACGATAGAGGACCTGCCTATTTCCTTAGTGGCACACTTTCGTTCATGGCCCCGAGACGCACGAATCTCCGAGTACCAGATGGTTCATGATAGATCTCCAAGTTGCTAGCTAAATCAACTGGTCGCCGACCATGATTGTAGGAGGGTAGCGGAAATAGCAACAGGTCAGAAACAGGACAATTAATTATGGAGTTTGCACACATGTCATGTAGATTGAAAATGAAAAAGAACCGACGCCATGTTGGAAAAGGGAATCATTTTCCGCGCAAAGCAATAGAGTTTACTAGTCGCCTGGGTCTTTCACAACTCTCTTTCCCGATCTGAACGTTGGCGTCTCCAAATGGACCAAATACCTGTTTTGCATTTAGCCCTTATTAGATCACGAACGTGTGATCTTTTTGCGAGTGTCAGATATTCACGGTTGGCATTCCGGGATCCGCTGGTGTATTGGCTGTCCATATTCCGGGCACATCCCCCAGAAAAGAGCAACTCCTCCTAGGGCGGTGGATGCCAGTGATGCAACCATCTAGGTTTTTATTTCCTGATTTGTTCCTGCCCCTACTCAGAAGATCTTCACTGGCACATTCAGAGTTGCGCCCTTCGCGACCGTCTGATGTAACGTATTGAATGCCCTTTCTGCCTGCCTTTTCAGTCCTGTTTCCTTCTCTGGACCCCTAGTAGTTCTCGGCGCTTTGTTTCCATTTCAAGATTGAGCCGTTCCTGTCCCGTCGTTACCAATGCACACCAAGAAAAACTTTATTCACGACAAAGGTCCATTCCTGTGCAAGGCGTTCTCCTGCAGACAGAACTCTCTTCTGAGCTTTTTTTCACAACGGTCGGCCGTAGACATGTCCCGCCAAAAAAAAAAAAAAAAACAATTTCGGCGGTCGCCGGTGATCA
>PHFE01000008.1:1840382-1933994 GCA_002796755.1 Paracorniculantispora psalliotae
CGAAGTAAAACTGAAGACTTTTCCCACCCAGTCCCTCCAGCTTTCGATGAAGGAAATTTCCCGCTTGCAGGCCGAGTGATGGAGAGACATGCAGTGCTTGGATTTTGAATTGCATGTGGTGTCTCGGTGCCCAATGTCCTCCGTAGTCCAGTCTCACCTTGTGTCACTGCTGGTCCAAGATCTCACCAGCGAAGCCAGATGTACTTTGCGCACCTCGCAAACGATTGTCAAAAGGGAAGGTGAGTGCGTGTGTACTAGCTCGCTCCTACTGCTCTTTGTGGCTTTCAGCTTCGTATTGATTGGTGCCAAAACATACATGCCCTTCGTAGCCTGATCTCGCCCGCACCAAAAAATCCGCAGAAGATAGTAATAAAAGTTGATACGCGGGTTTTCCGGTCAGGACATGTGGCCAGGCGTGTGCGCTATATCATACTTAGTTTATACGCCACTTCCTGCAGTATACCCAAGTCTATATGCTAGTTAGCTCGTTTGCTGGTGCTGGCCTTCTCCCCGCCGCGCCGCCGCTCGCTGTGCTCAAGGAATTGCCTAATTTAGGTAGGACCGCGGTGGAAGGGAAAATAGGCTCGTGAGGTCGAACCGCTTCATGTTGACATTGTCAACGCGCAGGAGAAAGAGGAAGCAAAAAAGACTCGAGCATCCCTCTCACTTGTGTCGTAGAGGCGAACTGCTTGAGTGCGTTTTTGGGGGGTCAAGAAATTGGTCGGTCGGAGTTGACAGCTCTCGGTTTGGGTATGATTGTCGGAATTCACTCCCCCCCTCCTTCCCCACGCTGCGCACCGTTGCTCTGCGGCACTAGTAAAAGCCATGTTCTCATTAGTGTGTAAAACGGGCCAAGCCACTTTTCGTGGAGGACAAAATGCCATCGATAATCAAGCAAATGCCCTGCGAGGCAAGGCAATCTAATAAAAGCCGACGGCTTGGTGCATCGGCTGTCTGTAGTGCGACCTGAGGACGCAGCTAGACATCCTGGCCGAAACGTGTTTTTTGATACGACACCTTCCGTCACGGTACCGGCTTCTGCCCCTGGTCTGGTAAGGTCTGGGGAAACCATCTCTGTGGCCCTAATTTAGCCCGAGACGCCCATTTCTGTTGACGACATGGGGGAGTGTAATGAGGCGTATTTCCCCTCTTTCATTTTCTATGACTCTCCCTGCAATATCTGCTCGCACGGTCCACGACCAAGCTCAGCGAGTTCTTTCGCAATATCTGAGAATCAAGCCGGAAAAAGAGGTGGGAGATTTGAGTCGCCTCTTGGCATTGGCAGGCATCATCATGTGCATCAAATGTCGATCAATCGACGGCGCCATGATTAAATTTTTGACTTATTTTCCGACAGAGGGGCGAACCGAGGTAGAAAAACTGTATTCAGAGTCATAACACACTCTCCCGTGTTTTTGACTCCGTCGATTTTTATGATGAACCACAATCGGACTTGTCATGGCCGGCGGTCTAGCGCTGGCAACGTCAACCGTTGAAGGCTCTCCTTCCTGCTCGGTGTGTCTCGGAACTTTCTTTCTTACACTGGACACCAACTTGCTCTCTTCGGTTAGACATGCAGAACAAATGAGCCTGGGACGCCCCACCCACAGGCAAGCTAACAAACTAGAGTCAAACTGGCTCCGGTCCACACTGAGCTCTCCGCAGGTGTTGCGGGGGCTGATTGGCTGGTGGAAGATGTGCTCACCACAAAGGATGACTGGAGATGGTTAGATCGTTCCACAAGGCCATGTCTGCTGCTGCAGATGTTTCTGTGATTCATGTATCAAGACCCAAGGTCTGTGCGAGGACAGGTGCGATCGTGCTCGGTGGGAGACTAAGGCACAGCTAGCACAGAAACCTGTTGGGCTCCTCTCTGTGCTGCCGGAAATATGCAACCCGGCAGCGTGGACTGCTGACTCTGCTAAAATGTGTTTGTCTGACGAAGCTGTCGTTGCAGTCGAGGCATTTTCTTTGTTGGGCGGAAGTTGCAGCGTCTGTCTGTATGTCAGCGAGGTGAACAGGATTACGGAGTACGTTTTTACATACGGATGCCTGCCCGTGGCGAGAATAAATGAAAGTATACTTTTCAATTTGACCTGCCACCTCCACAGCGACTTCTTGGCGAGGCCCATCTCCACAATGCTTTCCAGCTGTGGATAACGTGTAGGACTGTCGATCACCTTGCTGTGTCAACCGAAGACCGGAAAAGACAAAAAGTAGGGTAATGAGATCAATGCGACACCACTATGATGCGGGTCGCGGAATGATCTGAGCCTGAATGCATCCTGCAGTGATGCTGCGACGCAGTGATACATGCTTCTTAGGATGTTGCGCAAACTACTATGTAACGAGACTGCCTGTCAAGACCGCCAAAGCTGCGCAAAGTTTCGCGATGACTGCCACAGTTTGCGCTCCGGTTAGACACAGGGCAGTACCTACATCGAATTTTATATAGAGCAAAGAGGTGTTGACAGCAATTAGCGGGCATCGAAGGTTTATTGAGAAAAACAGGCAGGAGCTTGCACTTGCAACCTCTATCAAAAGGGCCGGCGAGGAAACTGGGCTAAATTTAGTGCTTGGTGTGGTTGTCGGCCCTCCTGGTCTTGCCAAAAGCGTCAATAGAGTTTGGCTAGCTCAAGGGCACATTGCCAAGCACGCAGCCGTGATGGTTGTGAACAAGTGCATTCTAGGCAAAACTAGGGAGGCAAAAACGTGTTGAGGACCGAGCCGGCAGGTTAGGAATGGCACATGCATGTATTGAGCGACGTGAAGATACTTTCCTCCTTTCGTGCGGCGTGCTATTCTTAGGTGACCAGTTGATATCGAAGCCATTTATTGTGCGAGTCGGCCCTACAGGTCTGGTGAACACAGATTAGGGTTTGTCAGGTAGGACAAACCGGACGGAGGGCTGCTGATGATGAAGATGTTGAACGGCGGGCGCAGGATTAGCAAGTCTTGGCCGCTACAGTACCCTGGCACGGCCTGGTTGGCTCGGAAAGGCTGGTCACTGGCTGGGAGGGGCCAGACGGAGCAGCGTGCAGTAAGATCTCACAGCGCCCAAGGATGGCGATCACCCCTGATGGTTACATCGCAGAAGGAACCAGCGACAGCGCCACCCCTCCCTGGAGAGCAACTGCCGTTCAGAGGTCGTATTGGTGGTAACTGTGGCGTCGACAAAGGCGATTTCTTGCTGTGAGGTAGCATGGAATCGTTGAGATCGAAATACCCAGTGCCTGGGGTGCAGCCCACCGCATACGAGTAATGTCCGGAACTGCCAAAGGCTCAGATCCAGCCTTGATGTTGCAAGGAACAGGACGCAAAGCAGGCAGAGCCATTATTTTGGTAAATGTAAATGTAATTGTTGTGAGAAAAGCGTGCGCGTTCGGAAACCACGGATAGCCGTCATGCCGCGCAAAGCGTGCGCGCTGAAGGGATAGGAGGAGGCAGAGAGACCAGCAACGCGCAGCACTCAACAGCCAGCAGGTGACCTGGCGGAAAGCCAGGAAAGCGTGGGAGCGGCGATCAGGACGGCGACCGTTCCGGATGCTACAGTGGGGGGGGCCTCTTCCGTGGTGTGTCGATTGGTTTCGTTTCTTGACTCGACTTGTCGTCAGAGGATTTGGTCTCCTCCCTCTCTCCCTTCAAAGTCCGGCGGTCGGCTTTTTCATCGGCCAGAATAACAGGGCCCTTTTGCTAGCGTGTTGTTGTTTCCTACAATTTCGTCCTGACGCCCCTCCCCCCCACTGGAGATTGCGGTACCCAGGTTCGTCACCGTCATGCTAGCAGATTGGAGTGGCTGCACGGATCATAACGCTGAACGTGCCTTGGTTAGCGGCGGTAGTGCGGAGAGACGACTCAGTGAGGACGAACAGACCAGGCTTACACGGCCGGACAAGGCTAGCTCGATGAAAGACTCGGATGATATGGGAGATGAGAGATGTGCCGATGGCGATGGTGATGATGCGCGAAGGGCGCAGCCTGGTGCTGGCTGACGGAATACCACAATGGCGATGCGAGAGGGAAGCAAACGACGATGTTGTGGCGGAACAGCTATGGCGCACCAGGCGTGGCGTGGCGCAAACAGAGGCAGGCAGGTGCAAAGCTGCCGGCAGTGGGCAAGCCACACATGCTCACACGTCGTGCCTATTTACTTAGCACCAACCGCCTGAACAATAGCGCTCCTTCGGGACATATGGTGTGCTGCAGCGTGGCTTTTTTCCTCTAAAAAAAGTCCCTGGAGACAAGACAGCGTCCAAGAAGCTCCGCAGACAATGCTACAGGTCATCGAGGACAGTGGAGGCGAGTTTGGCTACGAGTTACGATAGTGGGTGTGGTGTGAGTGGGAGGCGCCACACCAGGCCGGGGTACCACACTACAGGGGCTACAGAGGGTGTGAGGGGCGACGCTAGGTGATGTTGTACCTGCCTTACAGGGCAGTTGGCAGTGTGGGAGGGCTGGGAGGGGCGGCACGGGGTTGAGGCACAGTGGGTGGGCGCCTGGAAGTACAGCGGTACTTGTGGTGCATGTCTCGCTGCAAGTCTCGCTGCAAGTCTCGCTGCAAGTCTCGCTGCAAGTCTCTGCAGCACCCTGGTCCAGCGCTCTTGGACGCTGAGTGAGAGCCTGTTTGCCTGTCCAGGCAGCCGTCTTGCCCACGGTTACTTGTGGCTTGAGTGGCTGGACTAACCCAAGCGAGAGCAAGCCACCATCTCCCACAGGAACCCTTTCTCCCCACCGCCATGACTGGCAGTTGCGCCGCGTCGATGTAGCCGTTGGATCAAGTCACCATAGCCTGCATGTTCCCTTGCACCGCTCTCTCGATGACATGGCCCTCAGCGTTCTCTCATGCAGCCGCGCTAGCAAAGTATCTCGTTGAAGACCGTTCTGCGCTCGATAGGCAAGGGAAAAGAAGCAGACTGGTGATGCAAACCCGTACAAACGTGATGCAGAGCGAGCTAACAAGCCACCAGAAAGCCGGCACGGCCACAAGATCCTCGCCATCTCTTGCCGAGTTGCGGCTTCCGCAGCGCGAACCGCATTCTGCGATGAGTGATTTTTGCCCACGACAGTCTCACGGTGGAGTTGGACCGGGGCCGACTACTGCGAGCCGGCGTCATTTGCAGCACGATTATTCAACGCCACATATCCAGCAGCGTGTTTGCACGAAAGCGCCTGTCGCCATCCATCGTCGCTTCCACGCTTCCACGCTGCTACTCTGCGCTCGAGGCCTCCAGACAGGGTCATTGCGATTCGACCGCTGCTGAATCAGGCGCAGCACCAGAGCTGTTGTCGGCATTTACCGTCTCGGAAACCAACAATAAACACACAGACACAGTCCCTCTCCCTGTGGGCTATTCCAGGTACGCTGTCGGAACGGAATGCGTCGACCACAACCAGCAGCGCACACCGCAGTGCGAGATAGTGCCCGCGACGGCCCCCAAAAGACGATCCCAATAGCGATGGCGGACCGGCTCTCGCCCCCCTTTTGGTGCTAAATCCCCGTATGCTTTCGCCGTCCCACTCACCCACCGTCTTCTCGCTCAAGGCACAGTGCCCATTTGGCTAGCGGCCACTGTGCGGTCACCTCGCCGGGTGTGTGCACCCGCTAGTGAAAGACGCTACAAAGGTCCTGCAGGTGAGGGCCTGTCGACAAGCAGGGGACAGGCTTGCCTTTGCGCTGGTGCGTGTGCGCAGGGAAGAATAGGTACTTTGGGTGTGCCGTCAGTTGTTGACATTGTTCGACACGCATCTGGCCCTCCCCGTACTCATTGCAGGATGTGTTGAAATGCCCTCTTCTGGTATCCACGGTGCCATGTGGGCCGTAGCAGAATTCCACAGACGCTGGGCGCAGGCGTCCGTCTTTCAAAGGTACGTACAGAGAATGCACCAGTTGGCCGGAATAGCCTGTTATTGCTGCTGGTCGTCCGCAAGACGATTATTCCCTGGCGTCCTTGATCTGTCCTATTTCTCGTCGAGCTATTGACTGATACGGCAGCTACCGGCACAAGTATAGATTTCTGCTGGTCCCTGCACATCACTTTCGATACCCGCATCTCGTGCTAGCCACAAGTCCCTAGATAACCATTAACTAATAACAGCTACCTGTACAGTTCTGGTCGAAGGTCAAACGTTACTTTCGACAGTTTGTAGACGCTTCTGTGCCACCTTGATGTGGCTGAAGCTGGCAGCTGTCAGACAGAGTCAGTCAGTCCCATTCTCTTCTGAGCATGCAAACGGAAGTAAATCTCTCGCATAAACACCACGGCATTGAATCTACAAATTCAGTAAAGCAACACCGGCGCATCATGAAACACCAAGTACATCCTTTAGCTGAGATACGAGATGGACGCCACCGTCTGCCAGAGTGCCTGGCCAACCCGCACGCGGGCGGCCAGTGGCTGGGTGAGACTTTAAGACATCCTTCACCTTGCCATGCTTCAACCGCCGGGCGTGTTTCGTTGTCCCCGGACGGGGCGCAGAATGACATGGTCTCTCCTGTTCTAGCTCCTTTACTAATTGTCCCGAATACAGATCGAGATGGCGCATGCGTCGCCTTCATTACGTTTCGTTATTGCCGTCCCTATCCACGAGGGACATGATCCAAGGCGTATACCATCCAATACTGAGCGCCGCCGTGCCACACAGCGCGGGCAAAAACTGACTGTTGTCCCCTCCAACCCACATTAATCACAGACCCTGTCTAGCGGCTCCGTCGAGCAGCTTTTGGTAGACAAGACAAAAGTTTCCTGCCACGGCCTTGCTAGTCCAAAAAGCACGGGGAGACAAGGCCTCCAATAACCGATGTGAAAGCTGCCTGCTGGATGCCGTCTGAGAGTTGAGCCTGGCTCAAGTTCCCAATATACCAGGAAGCCCGCATTCTGCTGGCACGCCTGGCAGTGTGCGCTCGGAGCTGCTTACCTCTTGGGAGCCAATCACCGCGATTCAGACCAGACACAGGAAGCAAAAATACGACCAGTCAACTTAGCCATTTCCGCTCCGGATGAAGATGAAGCTCTGCAGCATGTGGCACACCATGCCATAACAAAACCGGTTTCGCTAATCAGGGCCGACTCGCTGCTAGTAATGGCACGTCGTTCCACGATGCAAATAGTCCATATCCCAAAAATAGGACTGCGTGAATGCCGTGGCTCGGCATTCCGGACTCACTGTGGTGCGCACGCCAATAAAATGACGGCAGCAGCTTTCTGGACGCCAGACACAAGACCCGTGGCGTTCAATCGTCGCCCCCACTCTACAGCGGCCTCTTTTAGTGCCCTCCGCTCATCTCCACCAACTTGTCCACCCACTTTGCAATAGCGTCGTCTCTTTCGCCGTGATGCTTTTCTTCACAAGCCATCTGACACCCTCTACGAACGCCGCCTGACTGATGAACACGACCGAGTCAAAAGTCACTCGCTATTTCCTGGCACAAGAGTTGCGGTCGGCTCACCAGCCGACAAGGCAGAGTCGATCCACGGCACTCGTAATCATTTTGGCCCCGCGGGTGGACCAGCCATCTCGCTATCAAGACACTCACGCATCGTCGCTCCCTGTTGCTTGCTGTTGCGACTTGAATCTCGCTAGCTGCCCGCGGCGCAAATCCTCCCACAAAGGTGTCTTTTTCACCTTGTGTGCAGAGACTAGCTGCTCAGCTAGCTGTAGCGCTCCCGTTACCTCATGCAACGGACTGGCAACGTCCACGCTACCAGGCAGCTTACACGGCGGTCTTCTAGAAAACTAACCAAACCATGCCATCTGCATTGCAGTTTATGCACAGCGCAAATCCGCAGTTCTGCAGCAAGAAACACAGCTCCGTCAAATCACATTTACCAAGTATTCTCCCCCACACCTTCTTTACACGTTGCCTGTAGGTTCCGTTCGAGCGCACTAGTCAGCCACCCAACTTCCTAGTGTGGCCGACAGACAGGGTTCGACAAGAGCCTGAAGAAAGAATCAGTGAGAGAGCCAGTGCCAGGCACAGGGTACCGGAGCACGGCTTTCTTTCCCACCCTTCTCATCTCGCACAGTGCGCTCCCACCTTAGCCCAGCCCCAGTAAATGATATCCACAGGGCCCCGGCTGGCCCAGACACCATCTGTCCTGGTGAGAGCGATTAGTTTGCTCCTCAAAACCGAACAGCGCTAATTGTAGCTCTGTTAAGACTAGTGTTCTGCTCCGAAGCCACCTTGAGATAGGCGCTGCTCCATCACCCGGAGAGTGTGACCAAAAGACGTCAAGCCCCGACAGACACAGATATGGCTTTCCCAGGCAGGGGCGTGCGCGCGACGCACCCCTCGTCCAAAAGGTCTATTCGCCAGCCAAATCAAGGTAGCCCACCATAGCCCACCCACCACCTTGGCTCTCCTTGCTGACGTTCATTTTGTGCAGATTCAGCCTGGATAAATAAAGCAGCGTTGTACTGAGGCTACCTGGCCGTTGTTCGGTCAAAAACCCGCGTCGCTCGCACAAACGTTAAATCTTGTCAACACTGGCCGGGAACGCAGCTCGTGGCTGCTATAAGCTGCGCCTTGAACAGCTTGTCTCGGTTTCACCGACATTCGCGTGGTGTGCTGCGCGCTGTAGATTCATGCGTCGCCTGCTGCTTCGTCCGGGTAGTGTGGCCAGGACGGGTCCCTTTCAAATGAACGACTTGGTGTCTGGTCGTTGACATCCTGCTCGCACTTCAACGCAGGTTCACTCGTCATTTTGCCTGCCAGGCCCAATTATTTTTCCTGGTCTAAATTACCATCGTGGCCGGTAAAGCACGAGATCGACCTCCACCACACCCCCTTCCCACCCCCGTCTGATTTTCGACAGTACCTCCGCATCCTGCACGGCCGGTGTGTTTCTAGGAGCTACAATGCGGCAGAGTACTCCGTACGAACAAAAGTACACCATGGCCCTCCCCCACCGACTAAATGGACAAGGGGGTCCCATGGAGGGCCACCAGACTTGTCTGCTATGATTAGAGCAACTCGGTGGCCGTAGAGGGTTTGCTAGCTCCCGTTCCTGGGCGTCAAGACCGTCCCCTCCAACCTCGATCTCCGCCACCCGGGCACACTGCCGGCCTTTCTGTTGAACACGCCCCTTCACTATCTGCCGTCTGTCGTTGCTCTTGTATGGGGTCTCATCGGGCTCCATTCATGCAGCGAGATTCTACAAGTATACAAGACCATCCTGCTTCGCCCCCAACTTCACCACTCCTTGTCTACATTGTTTCTTTCGCCATTGCACCCTTATATCCATCATCTCCTTGGCTATTCTGCAAGCCAGGTGCATAATTTCCTTTTCATACACAGGCAGTACCTTAATCTCTTCACGCTTTGCTCCCCTCTCTGCCTTTGAAAGACTCTTTTTGTCTTGGGCAGTTTCGCGATTCTCGATACACTTCATTCGGGATATGCGCCAATGATGACCGCGACAGCTTATCCTCCCACCATGACTGACTTGAGAGGAGATGCCTCTCATGGAAGCGTCTGGCCCAACTACGGCGCTTCGCACATGCCCAACCGTCTCGGCAGCTCCATTGACGCCACCTTTTCTTCCGCCGTTCGCCCTCGCCCTGGCCAAGAACAGTACGCATATGGACGCTACTCGCAAGACGAGGGCAATGCCTTCGACCGCCCCCAGCCTACACCTCTCAGCTCCCACCAGAGCTACCCGCCTCTGAAGAGATCGTTTTCCCAGGCGGACTCCCAGCCATACCAAGAGATGGTCCAAGATTTGCGCGACGATACCTCCAGACTAACAGTCAGCCAAGACCATAAGCTTCTCTCCTTCCGCCGCTCTCAGGACAAGAGCACCGTGGTTGATCAGCATGGTCGCGTTCAGCAACTCGAGCTCTCTGCTCAGCTGCACGGAATGTTCTTCCTCTCGGAGATGCCTCCCAACGGCGGCGACGGCAATGCTCTCCAGCCCGAGCTCACTTGCTACCGACGCAACCTTTTCCAGATCAGTGGCTCTTTTGTTACGCCACGAGGCCCTATTTCCGTCGTCAACGAGGCCAACGAGACCGTGCCGGTCAACAGCATGGAAGTCACAATCTCCGCCATTGAATCTGTGGACGGCAACCCTGTTCGCTTGATTGTCATCCCCTGGAAGACGCCGCCTCCCAACTCGCCCGAGCAAACGCAGAACCCCGACCAGGAGCCTCCTGCTCTTCCCTTGATTCCTTTCCAGGATAGCAACCCCAATGCCGAAGGCGAATTCGCTGTCTACCCCGTCGGCTGGCGCCGCCTCCAGTTCAGAATGTGAGTTTCGCCACTATTATCACCAACTACTCCCCGAATGCTGACAAGATACGCATAGTGCTACTGCCAACAATGGCCGTCGCAAGGAACTGCAACAGCACTTTGTTCTGCACCTCAAGGTCCATGGAACTCTTGCCGACAACAGCAAGGTCGTTCTGTCCGAATCCATTACCTCGCCTATTGTTGTTCGCGGCCGCAGCCCGCGCAACTTCCAGGCCCGCAAGGAGATCCCTCTCCTTGGATCGAGCGCCGGCTCTCGCGGCCAAGCTCTTGTTGAGACTGGTGTTGGTGTCATTGCCAGCGCTCTGTCTGTTAAGCCTGAGATTAAGCGCGGAGGAAGTCTGGACATGCAGGTGCCTCGATCGGCGTTTACCTTTAGCCCACCCAAGTCCACCGCCGGCCCGCCCAGCGCATTGCGATCCAAGTATGTGGATGATGCATTCTGATGCCATATTAATCGCAGACTAACATGTATATTTCTAGCTCGTATCCCACATGGAACCAGCAAACGGACTCCCTGAGCCAACTCCCGACGACAACGATGGGCATGCCGAGTGCGACTGCTTTCGCCACCGACAACTCCGACCTCCCCCTGGGTACATCTCTCGCACCGCCGGTTTCATTATCACAGTATGCTCCTACCGCCGGAGCTCTTGCCACTGAAAATGTTCCTCGATATGTCGACAACGGCAGATCAACGAAGAGCCCCAGGCAGCAGGGTCAGTCGTCTGTGCATGGCTCCATCTCCGCCTCGGATGCCTCTGACTACCGCTACTCATCTTACCGCGCCTCTATCGCCAGCGATGCCGGCACTCTTGGCTATGGTTCCGAGAACACGGCCACTGGCACTCAACGGGAGTACTACCCTCAGTCTGGCAACAACTGGGCAGCCAGCGCTCCAGAGTCCAACACAAGCCTGAACTATCCCAGCGCCGCCGCCGCCGCCGCCCCGCAGCAACGTCCGTACGCCTTTGACAGATCTGCGAAGCAGGAGGCCGCGCTCCCTAGCGCTCTCTACACGCCCGGCACCAAAGGTGCTTTCGAGTCGATGAGCAACTACTCGTGGAGCACCAACTAGAAGTCGGCTACTTTTTTCAAGATGGTAGCTCTCTGGCTCGGGGGCTTTGCTGTACATTATTCCGGCCCCCTGGGTTGCTCAGATTGCTAGGTTGCTATATGATGTTTACGTTTGTGCTTTCTGGGTGGTCAACTCTGATTTATGTTGGCGTTGATTTATGCCTTTTTTACCACAAAATGGGCGGTAGAGGGCTTTTGGCTTTTATCGGTTATATATGGCGCAAAACATATAGTTTCTAGGGGACTGCGGGTTTTCTATGTTTGTTTTTTTTGTTTTCTTTTTTTCTTTTTTTCTTCTGGGCGACGGGTGGACAATTATGCCTTTTGCCACAACTTATCGTGCTGCGCATCCTGGCGTGAAAGCACATGGGAAACTGGGACGGCGCAAGAGGCAGGATTACACAGGGAATTACCAAGGGAGGCTTTTTTCTTTTTCATTATATATTCTGTATTTGGAGTTGGCTGGCGATGATATCAATTTCTACTTTTTACATCAATCGTATATATATATATTCACACTGAACAATCTCTGGCTTCTTATTGAATCGTAAAATAGCATACGTGACACTTTACCATGGGCTAATACACTTTTAGACTTACCTTATTCTCGGTGAGAGCCAAGGTGAAGGTTCAAACCGATCGAGTCCTGACAAGAAAGCTGGTCACCCTCCCGCCCAACCCATCCACGACCTCTTGGCTATATTGCCCCGTTATGGGTGCTGGTTTAGAAGTCTCTTCTGTGCATTGCCGTGCGGTCGAACCTTTGCACTAAAGACAGCGGGAAGAGGGAACCAGCCCGGGAGGAAGTGGAACTTGACCAGCAGCAATTACCATACCCGACGCTATCTGGGACAAGGTGCGTCTGCTGTGTATGTTTCTCCGATCTCCGACTTCTTGTTTTATCAAAATCAATGTGTACACAACCAGCCTTAAAGTATCTGCAGACGATGAAGAGAAACTTGGCGGCCGTCTTTCGGCGCGTTTCACAAAGGATGCGACGCCGCGTAGTATCCCGTCGCCTTTGGCCCCCAACTGCGCCGAGTCAGGTATTGGTTTTGGTCGCCCATTATTTTCCAGAGCTTCTTCTGAGGAAAAAAAGTCGGTTTACCCCCTTAAACTAGTAGCCGTTATCACCGAGGTCACCGAGGTGAATATCATCCCGGCTGTCGTGGTGTAGTTCTTCGGAATGTCAATGCGCTGGTGGCGGCGACTTCATGTAATGCCACACACGCCGCATCTCGGTTGTACGCGGACTGCAAACTGGGATGCCTTTAAGTCCGCGGCGCGATTGGCTGTTTTACGAACGACGGGGCATTGGAATGTGTACGTTTCAAAGAGGTTGGGATATCCCTGCCGGCTACTTGAGTCATTCCACGTTGAAAAGAGAAGCAATCAAAGCGGGCGTTGGCAAATGAGCGGATGAGAATGAAAGCATCTCAAGCGAGACAGGCCCTGTAGTATTCTCGCTGCTCCTCAATAGAAAAAATGGGAGAACATTGAAAGGAGTTTTGTTTGTATGATCTAATCTCAATTCTACAACCTGACAAAGATGTATCGGGTTGCCAAGCCACGAGCGGCGCGGCAGCCCGCACCACTGCCCGCGGTCGAAGTAAGCCGATTTTTTTTTCTTCCAAGATTTCCCAAATGGTCCAGGGGCACAAAAGTAATCGGGGAGAGAAAGGATTAAATATATTTATCATTATTTCCCAGCAAATGCCTTCAAGACAAAACGTAGTACCTGCCGATTTCAGCTCAAAGGCCATGTACACTGTCCATCAGCGTTGGTGGGGCGGCTGGCCACTGCTCTGACAAAGTGCAAGAAAGAAACGAAAAAGCTGCGACGTTGCGCTAGACGGAAAGCCATTTGCGGCGTCTGCAACAACAAAATCCCGGCCGGCACTACCTTGACATGAATGTCCTTGCGAACTCAAAAATTTAATTCAAAATTGAGACGTCCCTACATTGATCGGTTCTATTCGTCAGCGATATTGCCGTTGCCGACGCTCGCTGCTGAGCCATTGAAATCCCGTCCCACGCCACTTCTTTCGACCACGAGGCGCACAGCCCTCCCGCAGTCGCATCTCGGCCGCCATGTTTGAACTACCAGAGGCGAAAAGGTTCGTTTCAGCTACTCCATGCCCGCCGCGCCGTATCCCCCGGCATTTACCGAGAGCGAGAGCCGCTGCTTTGTTCCAGCGCCTTGCGGAACACGGCTGGAACTGTCTGCTGCTGCATGTTCTCTGCTAACCTTGCACCATTGACAGAGTTCGGCGCGAAGATCTAGCAGACTCTGATGAGTCGGGCGTCGATGAGGCAAATGGAATCGCTCACGATGAGGCCATGCAGGCCCGCGTGAATGCCCAGATCGCGGCCGCCCTCGGTCTCGACTACGAAGACGACGACGAGCCACCGGCCACGACAGAGAAGCTTCAACATAAACCAGACAAGGCCAACGCTGGAATCCAGACCGCTACCGATGACGACGACAACGAGAACGATGAGGAACAAGGCTACGAATTCAACCTCTTCAGCACAGCCAGCGCAGGCGCAGCGGGACCGGCCAAAGTCATTCTGGAAGACGACGCTGAGATGCTCGGCGATGGTGGCCTCGTACGGCCACGACCGCTATCGTACTACGCGGTCACGGGGGTGTCGGCCAAAGAAAAGGCGCAGTATAGTTACGCAGCCGTCACGGCCGAGGACGTCGTTCAGTGGTCTACCCAGCGCTCGTGGGGCATGGAGATGCCGTGGAAGGTGATTTCGATTAGCGCGACGCGCAAGGCGAAGCCCGGCGACAAGTCCGTGGACATTGTCATGGAAAACACCGAAGAGACCGCCAAGAGGAAGCGGCCGGGCAAGAAGCAGCGCGTTCTGTTGCGCCAGCGCCAGAAGAGCAAGGCGCAGGCGGCCGAAGAGGCGGCTAAGAAGCAGACGAACAAGGAGGAGCACCTCAAGGATAAAAAGAAGAGACTCAACAGGATAAAGAAGCTGCGAAAGCGCGCCAAAGACAAGGAGAAGAAGCTGGCGGCAGGCGAGGACCCAGGGCCCGATGTCGCTAGCGATTCGGATGGCGACGAGTAGACGCACCCCCTCCAGGGCAGCCACCTGTAAATAAATAACGAAGTCACGATGTAAAAAGGAATTTCAACACAACAACTGCACAGGAAATGTCCATATGAGATTCATCAGCGCTGTAATGCGCTTCGTAGTCGAGACGGAGCTCTCCCACAAACCCCACCTGCCAATGAGCTTCTGTGGGCGCCGCAGCCTTTCCGCCCCAAATCTGGATAGCTCTAGCGCCTGTCAACTTAAAATCCATTAAACACGCGACAACGCCGAAATAACGACCACGGCCGCGAGGCGATCCCGGTTTACTTATTCGAATAGAAGATACGATTTGAACTTGCGAAGAAGCAGCAGGATATCTTCACGGCAGGCTCGCACGTGCGCACCGACGATTGATGGAGCGGTAAGGACGACGACCGAACCCTTTTCGACAGTCCGTTCTCGCCGAACATCGCATCCAAGGACCTGATCTCAAACACCACCAGGCGATACGAAATCCTTGCAGTTTTTTCGTATACGGGGTCTTGGATTGTCTTAGGATAGCAATCTCCCTCGATCAAATCGGCCGCCGGCTTCCGAAGCGAAGCGTCACTCGCCGCTATGAGCTCCGTGGACACAGCCCAGGACGACGGGCCGGCCGAGAGTCCAGCTACGACGACCGCGTCTGCTCCAACCGCGACCGTCACCGAAGTGCCCGCCGAGGACGAGCCCATGACGACGACGACCACTGCGATGGAGATTGACGACGTCCAGGACATGGGCGAGGTGACGGACTCGACGCTGGGCACTGAGACGACCGAGAAGCCGCCCGTCGCGCCGCCGCCCTCCACGACCCGGCCGATCCTGCAACGCAACGTCCTGCAGCGAGTGAATCTCGACCCAGCACAACAGGGAAACGGTGGTGGCGGCGGCGGCTCTGGCCCGATGCCGCAGGCGCCTGCGCCGCCGCTCCCCACCGACTCGCTCTCGCTGGCCCAGCTCCGCAAGATCGTCTCCGAGGTGAACCGTCCGGAGCAGGCCGCGTACGATTTTGTCTACGCCGACATGGGCCCCCACGCGGAGGAGATTGACGAGTGGTTCATGTACCAGTTCTGGCAGTGGGTGCGCCTCAGCTCCGCGCAAAAGGCCTTTGAGTGGCACTGGAACCAGGAGACGACGGGGAACAGCAGCAGCGGTCAGGGTGGCAACGAGGTGGCCTGGGAGGACGCGGACCACGACACCCGCACGCGCTTCGTGCAGGCGGCCATTGCGGGCGTGCAGTCCAACGACGCGGCGCTGCGCTCGGCGTCCATTGGCAAGCTCGTGTACCTGGTGCTCGGCCGCTGGGGTGACACGGCGATGCCGAATACCGCTCCGCCGGATGATGATGACGAAAAGGACGGGGACGGCGCGACTAGGAGCAAGGGCCCGGGCAAGTCCATCGCCAGCATCATGCAGCTACAGGCGATCAAGGCCGGAGTCGAGTGCCTGGCGTCGCTGGAGGGCCTCCCCGTCGTGTGGGAGGCGCTACGGCACGCGTTTGAGCTGCACTGGTCCGGCGAGGCGCACAACACCACGCAACAGACCAACGGTGGCCAGGGCAACAGCCCGCAGGAGCCGCAGGACGAGCTGATGAACCTCATGACAATCATGTACATTGCCCTGCAAGAAGTCCTCAGCGACCCGGAGGACATGTCGGCGTCGTATGGCAAGCTGCTGGAGCTGCAGCCGCCGCTCACAGAATTCATGATGACAGCCACGACGAAATTGCGGTGGGACGAGCATAATGTTCTTCCTTCAACACAAATCTTTTTGCTCTTTTGGAAGTCTATACTGCTCGTCTTTGGCGGCACCAAGGACTTGCAAAGAGTTAAAAAGGCAACCAGTGAGTTGAGCGTGAACCAAGAGAAGCAAACGATTACGGCTTCGCCGTTGGATTATCACGTCTTTCGACAAGAAATCGTCTCGAAATACCCAGCATACGTACCACCGCAACCAGCAATCCCCCTCGAAGACGAAAACACGTCTCTGCTCCCGCCACTTCCTCAACACACGAGCAGAAATAACGCTGCCAATGGCATCCTCCCTGCGCCATCCAACTCGCAAATCGGCGGCGCCAGTATTCTACACCAGCCAGTGCATATCGCTACGCCAGCGCCCTCGCCCCCGCCCTCACCAGGCGTCGGAGGCAAGGGCGGCAAGAAGCAAAACTACCAAACCAACCAAAATTTCCCCTTCATGTACCCGCCGCTTGACGCGACCAGTAATAGCGCAGGCGGCAAGGGTCTCGCCGCGCTCGACGACACCATCAACCGCCGGTGGGAAGGCAGCGATATCCCCGCGTCGATCCTGGAGGCGGGTGAACTGTTCTCTACGAGAGTGCGTATGACGCGCGCCACGCGGCAGCTGTGGGACGAGAGAGAGGGCTTCCTCAAGTTTGAGCGTGGCTGGGACGCGGAAGAGGACGACGACGACATTCCTGATTTAGACCTCAGCGAGCTCACAGAAGACGAAAGGGAGCTGCTAAAAGAGGTCAAAGACGCAGGCAGGGAGACGCGTCAACCGGCGGCGCCTGCGGAAGCTATTGATTACGGCCCCCGAAGACAAGAAATCACCGACAGAGATAAGAAGCGGTTAGAAGCTGTGGAAAGTTTTTACGTATGTTTCCCCGGCATGTGATGTGTAAAGGATGAAAACTGACAGGTGATTTAGCACCAAGCCTTGCCTCACCTGCAATCACTGGTCATTGTTCTGCTGCGGCCGGTGTTTGCCAACGTGGCAGCCATTGTATCGCAGCAGGGGCCTCAGATGAACCAGGGCATGCAAAGCCGTAACGGACCTGGCATGAACGGTGGGCCGAACGATACCGGCAGAGCGGGTGGCGATCCCCCAGAACTATCGCCCGAGGAAGTAGATGCTGCCAGAACGAGGGAGATTACAACCAAGGCCATGTCGGGTATTTTGGTATTACTACTGAAGTGGTTGAGATTATCGCGTGAGTATAGGACAAACCAGACACCTGTCGGACGCTAACATGATTAGATGTATTACGATTCGAGTATTTTACGCAGCTTCTATTGGACTCGAACTACGTCCCTCTGGTGCTGAAGCTGTTTGCGCATCAAGATGTACAGCAGGTGGTCGACAGCAAAATGGACCGAATGGAGAACAGGTAAGCCAGTTTATCGTGTATGAGCCATTTCTCGTTTCTAATGTTTTGCAACAGCTTCTTTCAATTTTGCAATCTCCGCTCCAAATTTAAGGACAGGACGGAGAGCGATCTTGAACAAGACGACGACGACGAGGAAGGCGAAGACCAGCAGAACGGCGCGGACGAGCCGGATGTGGAAGCAGAAGAGAGCGACGACAGTGCAGCACCGCCACCCATCAAGAGACGCCGCTCTCCATCGGCAGAGATGGTACATGGTGAGCAGACGGCGGAGCCAACAAGCCTGTCGTCTGAGGAAGACGGCAATCCGGGCATGCGGCCCGAAGTCGACGAGCTCGGCTACCCAGTCAACGATCTGCCTATGGAGCCGATTACCGACTTTTCGTGGCGCAACTTTTTCTCGCTCATCAACTACCTGCGCGTGATGCAAAAGATTTGCAAGGCCAAGGCGCACCGCAACCTGCTGCTCGTGCAGTACAAGTCGTCCACCATCCTGCGCAAGTCGCTGCGCATCCCGCAGCCCGAGCTGCGCCTGTACACGCTCAAGCTGTTCAAGAACCAGGTCCCCTACTGCGGCCGCAAGTGGCGCCAGAGCAACATGCGCGTCATCACCGCCGTGTACCTGCACTGCCGCCCGGAGCTGCGCGACGAGTGGCTCGCGGGCAGCGACATTGACGCCGAGGTCGACTCGGCGCTGCCGCTGGAGCAGGCGCTGCGCGGGCTCACGCACTGGTTCAACGTGCGCCGCTACCCGGAGCAGACGCTGGGCGGCATCGCGACGACGGCGGCCGAGTATAAAGAGAAGCAGCAGATGCAGTATCCCGGGCAGCAGCAGATTCAGCCGGACTTCTTCACACGGGAGCTGGAGAGGCTGGACCTGGACTGGTCAGAGATGAGCGGTGATGATGGAATGAGCGAGATGGAAGGGTGGTAATTAAACAAGAGGCACTTCACAGTTGAGGAGGGAATATCAGTGTGGATCTGGAGTATACCAATTGTTGATCTTGTTATTAACAGCTATTGATGAAGAAGAAATACAAATGCGCCGTGAGGGGGTATCATCCTGTGACCCATTTATGCATATCCTGTATAATACCATAAAGAAATATTCGCTAAAACAAAGTAAGAGAACAATCATGTTCTGGTGTATGTACGTGAACCATCTCTTTAAACTCTTCATGGGCGGTCATAGATGCCGTCGTCGTAGTGCTGGCTCACACCCGGATACCGCGGCGGCGTCGGCTGACGATGCGGCTGGCCCTGCACATGGTGCGGCTCATACGGGCTGTCATACGGGTTATCCGCCGGGTACGGCAGCGTGGCCGCGGTATTCGCGCTGTGCGCGCCCGCGTTGCTGCGGTAGTAGTCGTTGCTGCTGTCGCCGGCGTGGCCGTAGTGGTCGCCGGCGTGCGTGTACGAGTCGCCCGCGTGGGCGTAAGTGTACGCTGCCGTTGCTTCACCCGGTGCTGGGGTTGTGTGACCCATCACCATTGGGCTGTGCGCCCCCGTGGGAGACGGGGTGGACGTGTTGCCGTAGCCGGTCTCGTACTTGTTGTAGGGCTCTTGGACGATGCCGACGGCGGTGGCGTCGGAGGCGCGCATGTCGCCGGGCTGGGTGTGCTCGGGGAGGTTGTCGTACTGCGGCACGGCTTGCTGTCCGCGGTTGCGGCCAAACACGCGGCCGAGGAAGCCAGCTGGTCGCTGCTGCTGCTCGGATTGATAGGTATCCATGCCGGGCTGGTAGTTGTTGTACGGGTTCTGGGTGTACGGCATCTGCATCGGCGGCGGGGCGTTGGCTTGACGCTTCTCGCGCTGGTGGTTACGACCGAGGGCGAGCTCGACAAAGATGGAAAAGACGTAGAAGAAGATTGCAATAATCGAAATGGCCAAACACGCCGTCTCCAGCTTACACGCGGTGTGATAGCTCGGAATTTTCGTGAACCCGCCGCCCGCCTCGAGCGTATCGCCCGCTTTGCCCTTTCCAAAGACGGTGTTGAGCTCACCGCTGCTGCAGCTGCTCGCGCCGCCTTTATTCGCCACCGCGACGAAGATGTAGGCGGCGAGGAACGCGAAATCGAGACACATGGCGGTGAAGGAGGTGAGGGTGCGGCCGGCGAGGCAGCAGAGCAGGAGCAGGCCGAGGAGGGCGTAGGCGACGGCGACGCCCGCGATGCCCTCGACGGCGCGGACGTTGGTGGGTGTTGGTAAGTGGTGGTTGGCGAGGGCGGCGAGGATGTAGGAGTAGATGCCGAGGATGATGACGCCGCAGAGGAGCTGGACGGCGCGGATGAGCCACTGGATGGTCTTGAGGCCGAGAGAGGTGCCTCGTGTCATGATGGGCGGGATTGGTGTGTGTTTGTGTGTTGTATATGGGTGTGATGTACTGATGCTAGGTAAAGTTGATGTAGCGATGCTGATTGAAGATGTTGATGGAAGAATGATCAAATCGTGATTGAAATCAGACTAAAGGAAATAAGACATAAGACATAAAAAGACGACGCAATCATGCAGAGAATAAGCAAACGGGGTTCAAAGGTGAATATAGGTATTTGGTCGGCCTGGCTTACTCGAAACAGTAAGCAGATTGTCGCTGGGCGTTTTCTGGGCTGCACTGCCCTGCACGTCGGTGACCGGCAACGCTAGCGGGTTGATGATCCCAGCTGCAGTGGCGTTGACGTACACAGCTCGTACTTGAATCCGAAATCCGAGCTGCCGTTATCGGTACCAACTATTTTTCTTTTCAGCTAAATGAAATTTCCGCTAAATTTCCTTCTTGATTATTACAAGTTAATGACTTTGGAGAGCCGTTATAAAAATAAGTAACCCAATTTACGCATCCCAAGCCGGGAATTATCATGTCTTGCCGTGTTGCTATTTTGAGAAGATGACGACGACTGGTGGGGCTCCGTTCTTCTTCGCTCCAGCGGGCGGAACCGCTAAAAAGGCCCTGAAGGAAAGTCTCAGAGGCTGGTGCTTCGTCCCGCGTGGCTGGGTTCGGTGGCTGAGTGCAACGATAAAGTGGGTCACTTGGTCAATGGTGAGGCGCTTCAAGGCCAAGCTTTGCCACGGCAAACAGCCAGATTAGGTAGGCATATTGCGAGAATTGAGATGTACTGCCGTATCTACACATTATGTGCCGAGCTGTTGCTGGAGAAATTGGAACCCTTTCAAGGCCAACAGTCGAGGTTACATTCTGTGGCACCTTGCCGCAGCGAACCCATTTGCCAATTGACAAAAGGAAAGTAAATTCTTCCGAAGACCACGAGCTTCTCCGTTTCTTTATTTCACTCTTCATAACACTCAACAATATCTGGACTTGCTCGTCTATTTCTAGCGCCCAAGTCCAGGTCAATCTTCACCTCACCGCTCAGCACCGCTCGCACATCCGCCAAGTCTTCCTTGACTAGCCTAGAGCCGACCGACGCGCACAGCTCACAGCCTTGCGCCAGCATCATCGGCGTGCGTCCCAGCAAGTCAGGCTTGTGCGGATCAGCGCCTGCGTTGACCAACAGCCACACAACGGCGGGGTCAGTGTTGCGCACGGCGTGGTGCAGCGCCGTCCAGCCGCAGCGGTCGACAGCATCCCCGGGCACCCTCACCACGTCCAGCAGAAACTGGACCAGCTTAACGCGTCGCCCAACCGCGGCACAGTGTAGTGCCGTCCTGCCATTGGCGTCGACCGCGTCCGCTACGTCCGCCGCAAAACCTTCCGCCCACAGATCTTTCAACTTGCGGAAGTCGCCATCGTTGTACGTGATCACCGTGCTGCGAAACTCGGCGAACCGGTACCACTCCGCGTCAATGGTCGCATCGCAGCATCGTGCCAGGTAATCCAGGGATTCCCTTTGGCCACCCGCGGCAAGCATAGCAATAAGCGACGGTGTGACGCGAAAATCCTGAGGGCGCCAGTTTCGAACCATTTCGAGCAGTCGGGGTTCAGCCGCAATCATAGCCAGGATGCGCTCTGTCAGGACAAGATCATCTCCTGCCGTGGCCACGAGCAGCTGAAACCGATACGCGATTCTCAGGAATGAATTTTCCAACAAATCGAGGATAAGCTCCTCCGTCGCCCCGACCAGCAAATCGGCGCAGTGCGGGATCAGATGATCGAGCACTTGCCGGTGGTGGTATCGGTCCTCTGTCGCCTTCTTCAGAGCGAGAGGGGCAAAAGCGGCAACCTCATCGGCCCGCCATTTCATAAGCGTATAGAAGGCTTCTTTATTCCACGCGTTGAGTAGAATCTCCACTGTCATCGTCACTCTTTCTCCGTACTCCCCCAAAAGCCAATCTAGAATAGGATTGCGCCAGCCCATCGCAGCCTTGACAACTTGGGGGCTAATATTGGTCGAAGGGTCATCGTTTTGAAGTAACATGGCCATGATAGACTTTCCATGAGCCCGATTGCTGGCTGCGGCCTCGAGTAGATCTGCTCTGCTCACGGAGTCCTCGTCACCGAGCTCCAGCAACCACTGAACAGTCTCCCTTTCTGCACATTGCGCTGCGTCTAGTAAAAGGATGTCGTTGATTACACCGATATTTTCAGTACATTGATCAAGAATCTGCTGAATCAGTCCTCGCCCTTCCCCTGGGCCCAGAGGGTTGTTGCTGCCAGTGGTGCCCCAAAGCGTTGTCCAAATTAGACGGCGAGCAACCTGCTTAGTAAAAGCCGGAAGCCTAAGAAAGGCATAAACGACGCCAATAGAATAGCATCTTTCCAATACTTCATCCTGAAGCCCTTGGTCGCGAGACCAGGCTTCCGCGGCAATGTCCATCACGACCAGGAACATGTCTTTACGGTTGCAGTCAGCTCGCCGCAGCAAACGTTTGACATCGTAGGCACCTTCTGGACAATACCGCATTAGAATTTTCAGCACATACGGATGCCCGCGTCCAACATAGCCTTCGAGCAGCGAAGGCGTGATACTCGAACACGGTGCATCGCGCTGCTCCAAAGCACTGCGCACAAGCTGTTCACCTTTCGTGCATTGCAGCGCCAAAGAAAGATAAGGCTCATCGAGAAGCATGTCTTGTATGCCATACTTGACAAGCACATGCAGTGTTCTCTCCTGTGTAAATTCCAGCTTCAGCAGTGCTTTCACAATGTCTCTGTTGAGGACAATCTCGTTATAAAGTTCTTCGTCTGGAAGAAGGCCGAGCAGCCATAGCACGCAATCTTCCCCACACCGCATAATGCTTTCGTTCTTCGACGCGGCCAATATTTTATCGGGCGTGCTGATATCAACAGCTGCTGATACGAGCATCTCGAAAGCTCTTTTTCTTCCATATTGAGCGGCTATTTGAAGTACTGTGTTCATGCTGCTGTGGGGAAGAGGAAATTCCAATAACGGTAACGCTCCTTTCGACAGGAGTAATGAGATGCCTTTCTCATTTTTTCCATTAAGAGCGCGCATAAGCGGAGTTCCATTGTCTTTACAAACCGCGTTCACATCCGCGCCGGCTGCGATGAGCGATTCCGCAATGCCGTATTGGTGAGCCGCTATGGAAGCATTCAATGCTGAGCCATATTTTGCGCTCTCCTCATTGACGTCGGTCGCCTTGTCTTCCAGAAGTCCGGCGACAAGCGTGGCCAGCCCGAGATATGCCACGGTCGACAGAGTTGTCCACCCAAAGAACGATGTTGTGATCTTAACGTCATTGACTGGACTTCTATACCACGGGCCCCAAGTCTTCAAAGGCAGCTCCTCCGTGTTGCATAGCCTCCTTGCCTGTGGTGCCCAGCGCTGTTTGGAGGCATCAGGTTGGCGCTCGAAATGATATGGCCAGTGATGGGCAGCATATTGTAAGAGGGGATATTTGTCGGAGGAGAGAAGCGGTTTTACTGGCGCTGCGATTTCCGAAACGAGAAGGTACTGCATGCAGCAGCGTGACATCAACTCGTCCAGCGCAGCTGCGTTGGCGAAGCGACCGCCCCATCTCGTAGCGGTCGACGCGGTTTCGGTACCATGCGTGAGATACTGTTGCGCGGTCAAGTGAATAAAGGACAACGTGCCATCGTATACGCTAATCAAGAGGCCGGAAAAGCTCTTGACGATATATTTGAAGCCGGCTTTCCAACGCTCGGCCTCCAGCTGCGCATGTGTCTCGAATCCATCCTCCTCCAAGGCCAGAGTAAGCACGTAGTTAGCTTCCTCCACCGTCAGTGGCCTAACAGCACCAAGAAGGATCTGCAGCAGTGTACTTGTAATTTTCTCATTCGTAGCCTTGCTTAAGATCTTTTCGTACGCTTCGGAGACTTTTGCCGGTATATCGGCAAGTAGTGCGTCCACATCCCGCCGGCGGCTGTATTGGCTGGGATCAGCCTTCATGATACGCAATGTTAAGTGCAGCCACAGATAGGTCTTTGTGCCCTTTTCTTTGAGGGTTGTGGCAATCTTTTGCCGGTCGGCATCGTCAAAGTCGCTGGCGAATTGCTCCATCTCGGCATCAATCACCAGGCCAATGTCGTGGCTGATTTTTTCATGTCTCTCGTCGGCGTCGAAACGAAAATATTGCGTTCCTTTCGCTAGAGGACGAAATGACTTTTCAATGTCGTAATAAGGTCGGCTTGTAATTAAAAATTTGAGATTTGTTTTCATTGTCGACTGATCGCCATCGTAGAAGCTGTCCAGGCGGCGGATAAGCCGCTCTCGGTCACGGCTGTTGCACTCATCCAAAGCGTCAAGAATGCAAATAATATCGCCGCCACTCGATTTTTCGGCGCAGAGGAGCAGCATGCCCCAAAGATCCTCAAAGCTATGAACCAGGCTGTCGCCGACGCCTTGAAACTCGGGAATCACATGCTCAATCAAGTCTTTAGTACCATCCTGAGAAAACAGCTGATGCAGGAGAGCGGCCAGAGCCGCTGTAATCTTTGTGCGCTGCGCATCGTCGTCTTTGAAGAAGAAATAGCACACTGTGGCTATGGAACTTGTGATTTCTGAAGAGCCAACATCGACCGTCGTGGCTGTGGTTTGCAAATGGCCGGCTTTCAGGAGGGCGCGAGCGAGGACGGACTTGCCGCATCCAGGTCCCGCCGTCAGCCAGAACAAACCAGCATCCGGCGCATCACGCCAGCCGCAGAAATTTGGATCCGTAAAGAACCACTCGCAGGTGCCTTTGACAGAATCGGGATTAAATTCCATGCCTCCTTTATAGTTGCCGGCGGCCGACTTGAGCGTGCGCAGCAATTCTGCTTCCTTGTCCTTCTGCCTGTGGTCCTTCATCGTGTTGAGAATCTTTTCCTCTGTCTGTACTATATTCGCCAGCTTTTCATTCTGCGAGGCCAAATGTTGTACCATTTCCTCACGCTGCAAAGGTGCGATATTTGCCAGGCATCTGTCGCTGAGCGTGACAATGCTGGATTCCTTGGCAGCCCAGTCGTTGGCTCCGCTAACTTTTTGCCAGGCTCGAGACAGCTGTTTCTTTGACAGGTGGCATACCGCACGGATTTGATATTCGATCATGAATGAATATACGTTTGATAACGGAGAAGCGAGATTTTTATAATGTTCGGATGAAATGGCAGGCAAATATATCTCTTCATATCGTTTCCAGTATCCTTGGAGTTCACCTACTGTTGTGAACCCTTTAGCCATGGCCATGTTTTGGGCAAAACCACCGTTTAAGAGCTAATTTCGTATCAGCAAGGCAACGGAGAAATAGACGAAAACTATATAGACAAATACATACTGGGATGAATACTGAAACGGTGGACCAAGCAAGTGCCGCATACGGCTGCGAGCTGACGGCCTGCTTCACCACACCATCTGCCAACGCCAGAAGCTTGACAAACTTTTCCAGTTGGTCCGACACCTTATGATCCTTGCTGCGTATCGAGAATTTCCACTGGCTCTTCTCGCGAGTGTCCTGGAGCGACTTGACTAGCGCTGCCACGGAGTCTGGGCTTGAGAGAGCGCCTGCTGCGTCTCCACTGCCGGCCTCGACATGCTTCGCATAGACCTCGACAAGCTCAGGCTCCCTTTCGGACAGCGCTCGATATGCGCGACTCCACAAATCTTCCGAAACGCTGGTTTCCTTGTCGTTTTTTGTCACTGTCGTGGGGAGCGGGGTTGCAGTGGGCGGCTCAGCTGGTTGCGCGACGGGCTCTTCAACACTCGTCTCTGCGACCGTAGCATCCTGGACTACAGGCTGGATGCGATTAACTGGAGGTTCATGCGCATTTTCGACGGCTGGTCTGCAGTCACGCCCAACTAATCCGCGAAGGGCTTTGCGCATTTTGGCGGCTTAACTCTGCTTGACTTGTTGCTGGGTTAGGCTGGGCTGGCACCCCGCACCAGTCGGGTCAGCCAGGCCCATAACCTGGTCAGCACCAAAGGAACGATCATCGCTGCACGCGTTGCGCCAGAGCTTAGAGCGCCGCTGTTACCGCAGTTCAATGGCTCTCACGAAATCTAATTGCCGATGGCTTGGCGAAAACGGCAGTTACTCTTCTCGAAGTGCAAGTGCAATGAGCAACATAGACAACGTCGGAAACCGCATCTTCGCCAATAGAGACAACCAAAGGAGCATAACACGGCCAACTTCCAGTGACCACGGTCGTGGGGCAATGGGAATCCAATTTGCTAAGTATTGGAAAACTCTACAGCTGTCGACTGACTTGTCAAGACTTTGACAGGCTTCGGATAGTGGGCGAAAAGCTGTAGCCTTGTTTTTTTCTGCATTCTAGAACAAAGCGCGGAATCCGAGGCGATGCTCTGCTTTCCATAGACGGACGCACGTGGGAAGGTAAAATTATGCAGAACGTATTGGTTGTCAGCCTCAGAAACGGAGAGCTGTCGCGTGCCCGCTTGGCGGAGCGGAGCATCCAGCCAAGCGTGGGGGACAAATCATCTGCTGCCAAGTCGATACATCAAAAACCTGCCGCAAAATCCCTTGGCGACCGCGTACAACTTCTTGATGGCTTCATTTATTTCAGAGTTCGGTGACGCATTGGAAAACAATATACAGAAATACAAGGCTCGGTCGCTCAGCCCTGGGTTGCATCTGGCGGGCCTGGAACAAGATGTGAGGCGCTGCGTCGGCGAAGGCGCGGGCTGAGTCGCGGCCCTGTCAAGCACGCAAAAAGGACTCTGGCCGAAGTGTGCAACACGAGCGAAAAAATAAGCTTCTTCGGGGAGACCAGAGAGTCGAGACGGGTCTTTTGCGCGCGAGTGGATATCCGACGAATAAAGGAAGCTCCCTCAACTTGCTTCGCGACCCGTGAGTGGGCGCCCGCCGTTGCTGGCAACCAGCCCCAGGGGAATCTGAGGCAAAGAGGACGATCCCACGTGGGTGCTCTGTGACGGTTGAATGGTTCCGCGGGGTGATTGTCCGGCGTGCCAAGAGTTTAAGCTTAAAGGTCCATTTGGTGGCGCACACACTAGTACCCGTTCGGGACCGGTTCAGTCGAGCAGGGGACTTATACCAGCGTTGCGAAAGAGAAAATTAGAGCAGCCACACTGATTATCGCGTGAATTATGCAGAGGCTCGGTGTCCATTTTTTGACAACGAGAGGCATCCTGCGCCTGTCAAGTCGCGCACATGCGACCGACTGCTCGTTATGGAGCTGGGCTATTGAAAGCGCCACACGGCTGAGGATGGGCCGCTCCAGCGTGTAGCCATGTGGTATCACAGACTATAAGAAGAATTTGATTCCCAGAGCTGAATCGTCTTTTCTTGTTGTGTCAATCAGGCTACTTCCCTTCCTTCTACTTACAACCCAAGTCTTCTCTCTCTCAACCGAGTTTAGAACTTACAAGCCTCCTTCAAAATGGTTCTCCACGAGTACACCTACATCTTTGCCATCGGCACTTGCTTTGCCCTCCTTGAGGCATTCAACAACGGTGCCAGTACGCCATTCCCATCCAAGACACCCTTTTCCCAACGGTCTACTAACAACACCCTCTACAGATGATGTCGCCAACGCCTGGGCCACCTCCGTCTCCTCCCGATCCATCTCCTACAGAGCCGCCATGGTTCTCTGCCTCGTCTTTGAACTGCTCGGTGCCATCACCGTCGGCGCCCGCAGCGCCTCCACGATCAAGAACGGCATCATCCCTGTCGCTGCCTTCCAGAACGATGCCGGTGTCCAGCTCCTTGCCTTTGCTTGTGCCTCTGCCGGTGCCTCCATGTGGGTGATGTGGTGCACACGCCACTCTGCCCACGTCTCCTCCACCTACTCTCTCATCTCCTCCCTCGCTGGTGTCGGTGTCGCTACCGTTGGCGCCGGCGGCGTCCAGTGGGGATGGAACAAGGGCTCTGGTCTCGGTGCCATCTTTGCTGGTCTCGGCATGGCGCCTGCCATTGCCGCTGCCTTTTCCGCCATCATCTTCATGCTCATCAAGCTCACCGTCCACAAGCGCAAGAACCCCGTTCCCTGGGCTGTCTGGACTTCCCCCTTCTTCTTCCTCATTGCCGGCACCATCTGCACCCTCTCCATCGTCTACAAGGGCTCTCCCCGTCTCGGTCTCACCAAGAAGCCCGTCTGGTACCTCGTTGCCGTCACCCTCGGTGTTGGCTTCGGCCTGTTCGTCCTGTCTGCTCTCTTCTTCGTCCCCTTCGTCCACGCCAAGGTTGTCAAGAAGGACTACACTCTCCGCTTCTGGCACGCTGCTCTCGGCCCTGCCCTCTTCTGGCGCCCCGCCCCCGCGGATGCTGAGAAGGCCCGCGTCCCCAACTACGCCGTCATCCAGCACGACGTTGAGACTGAGAGCGAGGCCGACATCCGCCCTCCCAGCGACAACCTCAAGGGCAACGACGAGGCCGCCTTTGCTTCCAAGGAGATTGCCCCCCCTGCCAACCGCAAGCTCATCCTCGCCGAGTGCAACCAGGAAGGCTACCAGCGCCTGATGGCCGAGGCTCTCGAGGCTCACCACGCCAAGCTCCGCCAGGGTCGCGGTCCTCTCGGCTGGGCCATGCGCACTCTTCACAACAACCCCATGGGTGCCGGCTCCATCCACGAGACTGCCAACCTCATCACTGCCTGCAAGCGCCTCCCTGCCATGGTCGTCTGCGCTCTCCTCTATGGTGCCCACTACGACATCCACACTGCCCAGGTCGGTATTGAAGGTACCCCCGAGGGTCAGCGCATGGCTCGCGTCTACGAGTACGCCAAGAAGTACCCCAACGAGGTCGAGTACCTCTACTCCTTTGTCCAGATCATCACTGCCTGCACTGCTTCTTTCGCTCACGGTGCCAACGATGTTGGCAACGCCGTTGGTGTCTGGGCTGTCATGTACGCTGCTTGGTCCACTGGCAAGGCTGCTGGTGCCAAGGCCCCCGTCCCTCTCTGGCAGATTGCCGTCATTGCCCTTACCATCTGCTTCGGCTTCATCACCTATGGCTACAACATCATGAAGGTCATGGGCAACAAGATCACCTACCACTCCCCCAGCCGTGGTTCGTCCATGGAGCTTGGTGCTGCCATCACCGTCCTCATCTTCTCCCAGTACTCTCTTCCCGTCTCCACCTCCATGTGCATCACTGGTGCCACGGTCGGTGTCGGTCTGTGCAACGGCTCCTACAAGGCTGTCAACTGGAAGCGTGTCTTCCTCCTGGTTTTCTCGTGGTTCATGACCATTCCCATTGCTGGTCTCATTGGTGGCTGCCTCATGGGTATCCTCCTCAACACCCCTCACTTTGGCAAGAAATAAAGCATCTCGCTTATTGCCCGGTTTATTTGCATGGAGTTTATGATTTGTTAAATACCAAAAGATTGATTAGAGTTACATAGTTCACGCGTAATATTATACATGATATTTAAGATCGCTCCTCTGTTTGCCCTCGTTGACGATCCATCTGTTCCGCCAATTTTCGCTTTAGCGGCGGAATGGCATTCACAAACCGAAGCCCAGTCCGCATGGCGGTCATGGCGAACCAGCCTGAGAGACCAGGCTTGTAAATTGCATCATCCTTGTTAAACCTCTCGAGCGATTTTTCGACGCGCTCCCAAGCATACGAGTGCATCTCCTTCTCATAGTTGCCGACCGCATCGACAATCGCAATCTCGCCCTTGGCCACGCGGTCCAGATTCTCAGCAAGAATGCGCGCATCCAGCAGCGCTGTATTGGCACCGACACCAAGACCCGGCGTCATGGTATGGATCGCGTCGCCAATGAGCGTCACATTCGTGCTCGGCCACGGCGCGAGGCGCTCCGTCGTGCGAATGTTGGAGACGAAACTGGTGCTCGGGTCCGACAGCTCATACAGCCTCTTGAGATGGGGATGCCAAGACGCCGTTCGTTCGAGCAGGAACGCGTGGATGGCGTCGCCGTCCATGGTCAGGATGTCGGCGGGGACGTGATCGCCGTGGACGCCGAGCCCGAGAAGGATGTAGTCGCGCGTGTTGTCAAAGTGCGCGCCCGGCCACTGTTTCAGCAGCGCTTCTTCCGTGCCGCCGATGGTGTCGGACGTGGGCTTGTGGTCTTCGTCCCACGGGAACTCCATGACGTGGATGATGGTGCTGTCGCCCCGCGGGGCCTGCACCATGGTCACGCCGCGCATCATCTGCGGCGTCAGAAGCGCTCGTGTTTCTTCGTTGAGCGGTGCCTTGGTTCCGAGTCCGTACAGCCCAGACTCTTTAATCACGGCATGGGGCAGGTATTGCTTCCGCGTCGGCGAGCCTGTGCCTTCGGCTCCGACGAGCACATCACCAACCGCACTGCTTCCGTCCTTGAAATGCACAGTGACTGTAGAGTCTTCATTTTGCGTGTAGTGAGAAAAATGCTTGTCGAACTGGACATGGTCCTCCAGCCCGGTGAGGAGCATCTGTCGGAGCGTCATGCGACTAACCGAGTATTCCGCCGCCACTCCATCGGCTGATGCTCTGCTGAAGCCGTCAATGCTGAGAAGCTCTTGCAGCTGCTCAGTGAACATGTTGAAATAATCCGGCGTTGCGGCAGCCGTGTTTTGGAAGATGGTGAAGAGATCTTCGGGGACGCAGGCGGCGAGACTGCGAGCGCCTTCCGGCGATATTCCCACGCGATAGCCTTGCAAGCCATCTTTTCGCGTGCGATCGCGTTCAAAGACTGTAAAAGAGACGTCGGCCTTTGACTTTTTTAAAGCATGAGCCAGCGCAAGGCCGCCCGTGCCAGCGCCAATGATGAGAACGCGAAGTGGCATGGTGATGATGGCAAAGAGTAGAAAAATGGTACAAAATTGAATTCAAATAGTGGAGGATGATAAACTACCATTTAGCAGCTGGGAAGAGGCAATTTATAATTCTTCTAAGATGAAATGAATTTCTCTTGTTGACGACGCTCCGGGCTGAGACGGAGCTGCCGGTCCACCAGTCGCCGTAAATCGACGCTAAATCGCAAAGCTAACCCAAAAAGGAACTGCGTTCGGCGTCGCGCCGCGTGTATGTTCAGCCCTGCGTAAGCTTTCTTGAAATGTCTTTTTTTAAATTGAGTCATCTTATTATGAAAGGGGAATGATTACGACGAAGGCGAAACAAATTGGATGATGAAGACCAGACGTCTCTCGTAGGGCCGAAATGGCCGAAATGGCCGCCTTGGCTGGCTCGGCGTTGGGCTTTTGCTAGTGAGCTCTTCGTGCGCCTTTGACGGGAAGCTGCACCGCAACCACAGCTCTGCCCAATAACCTATTGGAGTGTGCAACCGCATCACTATATGTAAGGCAATGACTGCCTCATTTTTCTACTGCAATCCCAACGGCTACAGTAGTCCCCAGCCAATAGCTTATTACGGCTAGTGTGATACCGGGTAGCAATTGACGTGACGCAGACTGCAACTATTGTCTATTTTTGCCTGTCAACATGGCACGAAAGCGGCTTCTACAAGCGAGAAGTCTCTGCCTTGACAGAAACAGTGTCATAAATATGGCATCGTCACGTTTCACTGCATGGCATGCAAGTTGTAAGTTAGGTATAAGTATCGGGCTACTGGACGCTTATAAACTGCCAAACGCTGGCATTTAAGATAGACACGCGATATAGTCACACTTGAGGTCATTTAATAGCAAATATATCATATTCTTAAAGTAAGTTAATAAACTACCACTCTCTACCCTTCACAAACTAGAGCAAGTCAGTATCGACCAAACAAAAGGACCTCAACCGATGTCAGACCATATCCGCATCGCGACTCTGAGCGCCGAGATTGCACAGATACAACAAGAAATCGAATATCGGAAGCTGCAGGAGCAGGCGGTGCAGGCGGAGCTGGCCCGGGCCATTGACATGCTGCGGCATTACACGCGGCGCGGCCAGATGCCCGACCCCATGGTGCAGGCGGCCGTCAACAACCACTCGGTGGCCCTCAACCAAATACGAAGCGTCATCTTGCAAAAACGGCAGCAAAAGGCCACGGCGGAGCGGGAGCAAGAGGAGCTGCTGCGGCGTGTAAGGGGCTACGGGTACTAGAATCGAATTAGACAAACAGAGTATAAAAAAAGGGGAAAATAAAAAACTTGCCGCGGACGCAATTTTTTTGCGGTGACTGAGTAGACTCGGCTACATGGAGTCCCGGCTTCTGCGGGAGGCGGCCGCCGTCTCGGAGTCGCGACTGGAGCTGACATTCGTCTCGGAGTCGCCAGCGACAGAATCGTCTCTCGATACAGTGGAATTTGCTTGAGAAGATCTAAGCAAGAACGACTGTGGCCGGTGTAGAAAACGGCTCATGTTGTGGACAAGTAGCGCTAGATCGTGGAGCTGGTGGTTCCCCTCGCATGTCTTTGCAAGTTCTTCGTTCACTTCAACTGCTTTTCGAGCGATAAGATTCTCTGCGTACGCCTTGTGCTCCGCGACACGCCGGTCCAGCGCCGCCTCGTTCACGGGGTTGGAGAAGAATTCAGCGACCACCGCTGGGAAGTCTCGTTGATCTTGAGTTTCAAAAAATGGACGCGCAAAATATGTGTACTTGGCCGAAGCTGGAAAACGGAGCATGGATGCAAAATAGAGATGCTGCTCATTCTCCAGGCTGTACTGCAAAGGCTTGTAGTATGGGTGGTCTGGAGTAATCGCCTCCTGGAATTCCTTCCAAATGGGGTTTCTCTTCACTGCATCCTTGTCCATTTCTGCGTTCAGCAGCCAGCCCGAAGGTAGGCAAAGCTGACGAGGTAAAACGGTGGTCGATGACCAGCCGCTGATGCCCTTGATGTTGCCATCTTCGTCGACATGAAGGAAGTTGTTGTAAAGGGACTTGCCAAGGACAAAGCCCATATCCTGCCGCCAAAAAGTGTGCGCCGTGTCGTTGACATGACTCGTAATAGCGTGAATAACATACATTTCTTCAGATATCTTAACTTGGGGATAGTGGCGGATGAACATGTCTTTTATGTCATAGCTCTCGCAAAGAGACTTGAGGTAATGCTGGATAGATTCCCATGTAGTCGTAAATGTAGGCGTGGGTCGTGCTACCCCATCCATATTCCCAAGCCAAACATCATTGGGCAAGATGGTAGGTCCGATGCGATGCTTCATAGCATCCTCCTCATCTGGGAACAGTGAACCAGTCGTGGGAAATGTATGGTCTTGAAGCTCGGCAAGTACGTCGCCAACCTGAGAGAAGAGCCATAACCGTTTCTCTTTGGTCATGGTCAACAGATACTCGTCAGTGACTGCAGTGCCAAAAATCCTGTCTGTTATAATGAAGGACTGTGTTGTCGACAAATGCGTGGTCAGTGAAATATCTGTTCCGTAACCATGAACCGTAGGGACGGGAATGGTTGTATGACGCTTAACATATCTTATAACATTAATTAGCGAGGATGAATCGCGACAAATCTTTTCGGAGTGAATTGTCATACCTTAGGGTGGCTGCTTCGCTCTGGACCACCTCCCATCCATTGTCCATTGTTGACGGATAGGGAACACGAAGCTCCCACTCTTGGCCGTCATCAGGAAAAGTCACCCAAAAACACACGAATGGTTCGCTGGGATTGTCAAACAAAGCTGCTCGACAGGGTTTGTTGTCATTATGGGAGGAGGCCAGTGTTTCCACTTTCGATATTTTAAGCTTGTCTCTAAATGCCCGATTCTGCTCATTGATGCGTTCCTGGGTGTCGTGCTGATCTGGGGAAGGAAAGTCAGACATGTTGAAGTTGCGGAATACTGTGGTTTGTTTGTTGTAATGTTGTAATATTGGATAAATTCAAGGGGGGTACTGTTGTATTTATATATTTCTGACGGTGCTTGGCCGTCTGAAGCACAACGCTGAGCCATTTTCGCCACAGCTTGAGATGCCGTCCTCGCGTGTGACAAGGTGACTCTGAGGGGGTACGTGCATCTTTGAAGTCCCATGTGACGAAGAGAATTAATGTACTTGAACCATTTTTGTTTCTGATAGCCGTGAATCACCTCGTATTAGAGCCGAATAGTCCCGTCAGCTACACGCTGTTGGCAGGCTAAAACCATCCATCGCTCGACTCTCGACTTCGGTCGCCAACAGTCAGCAGTGCTTCCAAACATTTATTTAGGACTGGGGTTTATACGTTTACAAAAATAAAACAGAACAAAAGAAAGAAAATAGACAATAGTATGGACTGTTGAGGAAATGTCTTTCGGATCATCCTGGAAATGTTTACTTGGTCGTAGTGGAGTCGAGCTGGCGCAACTAAAGCGAGCGTAGCTTTGTTCGACGACCTGCTTTCTTCATCATCACAGCGAGTCACCATGAGCAACGTATCTCGGCTGCCACAGCGTAACCATCAGAATCCGGTTGTGCGCTGCAATGGTCAATGTTGCTGGTAGGAGCAAGGGGTGTGCGACCTGCAAGCGGCGCAAAGTCAAGGTCGGACGGTTTCCTCTCACCAGTGCGCCGTGAATGACGACAAGCTAACCATCTGCCGGACAGTGCGACCTGCGGTTCCCTGAGTGCCAGCGCTGCATCGACCTGCGACTTGCATGTCCCGGTCCGCGCACCGGAGCCTTTTTCGTGCACGCCCAGGCCGACGCGTCGCAGCCGGCGTCGCAGCTGGTGCCGTCCCCCGTCGCCGCCCTGGCGCACCAGGCACTTATACGCATCCCACCGCCGGCCTCGGCGCTGCGGCCGTGTCGCGCCGCTGCCTTTGACCAACTCTTCGTGTCGCATTTCATAGAATCCTTTGGCCTGCCCCGGAACACGAGCGCCGGACCGACGTGGCTCGAGAGGCTGCCCTCGTTTCTGGGCGGCGGCGGCGGCGGCGCCCATCGCAGCGCGCTGGCCACGGCATCCATCCGCTCCGCGTCCATGCTGAGCTATGGCACCTGGGCGCGCGACGAGGCCGTACAAGCCGAGGCGTACCGCTGGTACGCGAGCGCTCTCGCGCAACTGAAGCACTCCGTCGCGCAGGGAGGACAGCTGGTCGCGTTGCTGGAAGTGGCGGTCTGCGCGGCAGTCATGCTCATTCATTTTGAAACGCGGGCGGGCACCTCGCGTAACGCATGGGTGCATCACGTCAAGGGCGCAGCGTCGCTGCTTCTGGTGGCCGGGCCGGAGGCGTGTTGCAGGGGCTTTGTGCAATCTGTGTTCAGTCATCTTCGCTTCCAAGTCTTTCTGGTGTCGATGCAAGAAAACACGCTGCATGCGTTTGCCGAACCGGAGTGGTTGGAGGTTCCGTTTCGAGAGCAAGGCAAGAATCTATTTGACGAGCTGGTTGACGCTCTCTTCGCTGTACAACGATGCCTGTGTCTCATACAAAAAAGTCTCAATTCGAGCGACAGTACAGACAGGGAAGCATTTGAAGCTATCGTGCCATTGATCAGCGGAGCAGCGAACGGGTTGTCAAAATGGAACGAAGCATACATGGGCTTCTTGCGACCTGCTTCTTGGCCCGACCGCGTTCTAGATGTCGAAATGAGAGTATTGCAGAGCACTGATACTGGAGAGCCAGAAGCAACCATGGCAGTGGTGCCTGCACTTCCGGAGGCAGCCCTCGTGTCTCTGTTTCACGCCGGGCGGCTCATCATCTCCCAGCTCAGCACCATGACTGGCGCTGACTTACTAGACACTGCAGAAGACGACTCTGCAATAATTTTGCAAGCAAGCATCTCCAACGCAAAAAATGGCTCCGCTCCGCACAGCAAACTCAGGCCGTTCATGATGCTGCCAGGGCTCAAGATTGCCAGTCTGTGGAGTCCCGCCCCAGCGGCGCGCAGCCAGGCTTGCGCACTGCTGCTCAGCGAGCAGATTTTAGCCAGCCCAGTCGCAGATATAGCGGCGACACGAGAGGGATATTTTTCACAAGTTGCGCGTTCAGCTGGGATCATGCAAAATTCATCATGTAACTATTTAAATCCATAGTTAACTATCTGTGGCAAGGGCGTCGCCATGCGATCTGTCCCCTTCTCTCTATCCCGACTGTTTCTGTGGTATCCGAAACTGGGACCAAAAGCAAAAGCAACTTCTTGTGAGATCATGGGCTCATACCGAGCTGTCTGGCTCGCCATGCGATGATGAGGCCTCGAGTGGCTTACTCGTCCAACTGGACAACTGCCCTTCCAATTTCCACACCATTCTGCATCACCCGGAAAATAAGATGACCTGAATCGTCGTTGAGATTGACTCTCATCATTAAAGGTACCCTGTAGCGGGCAATGCCATCTTTCACCAGTTTCTCGCCGTTCGCAACCTGAGTCTCAGTTAACCCGAACATGACCTTACCCACCATTTCAAGACCTGGATTGACCAATTAGAGATATTAACTTTGATTCTAGCTCGCAGGAACTTACGAGAAGACTCGATGGAATCTGGAGCAGCATCCAAATTACACGAGTACAATACTAGCTCAGAAGGATATGGGGGTCGGCCCGCGAGAGTCATCAGAAGAACACGATGTTCGATCTCTGTGTCTTGACGAATCTGTTCTCCCTATATTTCATATTAGCACTAGCATAAAGAATAGTGACAAAATAATGTGCCTCACTTTGCTGATCTGCCATCGAATAAATCCATCCAGCATCTGCACCCCATCGAAGTGGTTTACAAAAACTTGACGTACGCTGCGGTCATAGTTTCTGTGCTTCACCGGATCGTAGTTTCTACTGGTGGCGAATCCGTAATGTCTGCGACACTTCTTTTCGTGAACAATGGAGCCCTCTAATCCTCGAAGGACATCTCCGCAAACAATTGCGGACCACCTAAAATGGTCCAAAGCGTTAGAAACGTTATAAATTCCGATAATAAAAGCTCACTTACGCTCCAGACATAGGTGTAGCTAGACGAATGCCATTTTCATCGCACCATTGTTCAACGGACTCCCGGAGATAAGGAGACGAAGCGAATCCACCGACGAGCACGATGGTAGTAATCGGAGTTTCTCCGTTTTCTTTTGTCCGGTAAACTTGATCGTCGATTAGACCCAATATCTTCTTAATAACCGGACCAAAGAGGTGTAGCTTGAAATCATCATGAGTTAGAAGGATAGACGACGAGCGCTTCTCGTAAAATTGGTCACTGTTGGAACAGCGTTTTAAAGCAGGCATGAAAAGAGGAATTCGAACTGCCCGGCGGCTAGTATTGCTGTGACTGAAATCTTTTTTTCGCTGTTCAAAATGATCCATGAATGCACTTCCAGGGCCAATCTGTTCCGGGTCCAGGGAAGTGAAAGCATCGCCAAATCGGTCAGACATGAGCTTGAAGAAGTTTCTGTCGACAAATGTCGCACCGCACTTGCCAGCTATGTAGATGAATTAAAATAACATCACAAACTGGTAAAGAAGATGGGGAGTGTGTGGGGAGGGCGAAAGAAATTTGGTAGCTTACCAATACCAACTGCGATTTCTCGAAGTTTTAGGAGAGGCTGCACCTCCTGAATCTCGTATGTGGTGATGTCCTTCGAGAATCAGTCAGATAATCGATTCTTTTTGGGATTTATCTTCTTAGAAATACGTACCACTGTCCCGCCGCCACAATCACAGACCATGACACCAGTGTTCTTCTACAATTCTGGTAAGAACGAGCGAATAAAATCTTTTCGATGTAAGCATACCTGAACAAAACTTTCAAGACGATCAAAGCTGGACTTGAGAGTGTACTGGGCTGCTGCTTCTGGCTCCGAAATCAACATGACTTGGTCAATCTCTCGTTGTCCAAAGCCGGCGTCCTGGGCAGCCGATTTTGTCAAGAGCTTTGCAGTCTCACTCCAAGATGCCGGGACTGTAAGCCAAAGCTCAACTGGAAGCTCATCAAGATTCATGGAGCCGAAAAGCTCCTTTTTAGACTTCTCAAACATGTTGTAGATTTGACGGAGGTATTCAGTAGCGACAAATTTAGCCGATTTACCTGGAGGAAGGTGCATCAAATGGCTCGCGCTGGCATCGTAGACGTCGCCGTCGTCGAAATCTGACAAGAGGGCAGATTTGTCTAGCAAAAGCTTGGTCATAGAACAAGACGTCATTCCTGGCTCGACTTGGTAGCCCCAAACAGGAACTCTGAGATCGGGGTTTTCCTCAGGAAATGCGATTCGGGTTGGAGCTTTCACGCTGTGCTCAGCACTGTGAGAGAAAGCGCCCGGGTATTTGGTCCATGGAATGATGTCCTTGAAATCGGCGGCGTTAGAAAGAGCGAAGCTGATTCCTATTGTAACTTAGTAGAACCATCGGAAATTGCTGGAAGGGAATGTACCAGAGTACGTTGTGCCATAATCAAGGCCAACGATCAGTTTGATGCGGCCAGTAGTGGACGCCATGGCTTCCCTCGATGTTCTCGCACAATAAAATGAGATGTGTTTCGTCAGAAGTTCTAGGGGATGAAGGGGAGAAAGACTTTCTGAAGAATTAAATGCGAATTAACTTTGCGGCCAAGTGAATAAAGAACCCTCGAAAACGGCACGTGCTGCTGCGGCCTGTGCTGCCTACAAACGGCGGAGAACGGCGGCTTCTCCGTTTGCACTTAACTTTTTCCTAAAATGAAATATTTGTCTTCAGCAAATGTTTTCTTCTTTCATTTTGCCTCAAAAAACCCCAGAGAGCAATAAAGCAACTACAACCTAACGATCTACAACAAACTTGCAGAGATGGCCTCTGAGGTAGGTTCACCTTTCATTGTCGGCATCTGTGACCTTCTTCGTACCTTCGAGTTGACCATTGGTTTGGTTTCAATGTATCTATTTCCTTGATAATGGTGCTAACCAGTGCAAATGAACCATAGAAGCAATCTTCAAACGATGGTAGCACTTCCATGGATGCAGTGGCTGCCTCTGAGGGGGACGAGCAAATCTGCGACTCATCTGCACATGAAGATATGAAGGAGCCCGATAAAATTGAAGAAACGTCTCAGAAAACAATTACTTCACAGATTAGGTCGCTCCTCCCCAGATGGACGCCGCTGTCTGCATCTCCACCACCCGAAATTTCAACACCTGAAGCCTGCGTTCTTCAAGACATCCTCCGACAGAAAGAACAGGAGCTAGAAACAATACGAAATGCCTACGAAGTACAAGGGGCTAAGTTAAATAGCTCTAGAGGCACAATTCAAAGCGGAAGACAGCGAATCATCGAGCTAAAAGAACGTCATTGCAGAGAAATCCAGCATTTACAAGACACCATCTCGAACTACAAGATCAATAATGACGCTTCTAACAAAGTCATTCAAAGCCTTGAAAAAAAGAATGTATCAAACGAAGCGCAACTCAGCAAGTTGTATTCTAGCGCAATGTCGACCTGGGCGCAAGACGTATCGCGTGACATGCCTGACGACGTTCTCAGAAGCACCCTTAGCTCTTTCTTCCAAGGCGATTTCTTTTCTTGGTGTGCTGATATGTGCACCCCGGAGATTCGCTGGAAGCGACGCAATATAAGTGCAGTATATTCTCATAATCTACTCAACGAGGGTAAAGGTTACTGCTCTGCCCCCAAGCATTTGATGTTTGATCCAAATCTACCAGATGGGCACAGCTCATTGGTGCTTCTTCAGGCCGCCTTAGCAGCCTTCTTGGTCAGCGCTTTTCTAAAGAGTCCATATTTCTTAATCGACGATGGCACTACTCTGGAACAATTCGAAACCGCTCTGGCCAAAAGTAAGCAAATCTGTGTTTCTTCCTCCTTCGAAGCTCCGGCGCGTTCTGACTCTTTAATAGGATCTATGGGAGCGGCAGCGAACTGGAGAGTCAACACCGTGCGAAACTTGGAAGCCACTTTTCCAATGGAGCCTGCGCAGATAAAACGACTCGTCGAACGATTTTTGCGCACGTTCGGCTTCTTAGCCCAACAATTGGATGATGCCGCATCCGATGACTTGGCGGATATTTTTACTCGCTTCTCGAAGATTGCTTTGAAGCTATGGCAAACACCCACAAAGGTTCGCGTCTTGAACAACAAGGATATCTTTGCCTGGGTGTTTGAAACGAACTTCCCCTATGTGGAATGCGAGCCTGCCATTGCATCTGCCCTTGGAGAGAAGCTCAACGGTCGGCCTGTCGGCGTGGTCATGCGGCCATGCATCTTGTCTGATCCTATTCCCGAGCCAGGAAAGCAGGCAACCCCGGTGGTCTGGTCCAAGGCCCTGGCGTGGGTGTCGGGCGAAAAGGACCCGTACGATATTGAAGACTAGACTGACTCTGGGCATTGACTGCTGCTTTCACTACGCCGGAAGATGCAGGCTGAAACAGCCGCTGGAGAATTGCTACAGAACACCGATGCTTGACAACTGGAAATGTTGCTTTTTTTTCATTGCGGAAAGACTGAAGAAAAGATACTTGCTAAAGGAATTTAATTTGACTAAATCGCGGAAGCTTCCAAATTGGGTCGACGCCACTGGGTAGGCTCAGCAAAAACTGGATGCTGGAACACGGCATGCGCATCGGAGACAGATAGTTTTTATGGAAAGGTAGCTTCAGAACAATGAATTATCCCAGATTTACCATGCTTGATTTGTAAATGATTCTCGTTCTATGCTTCCTTTTTCGTACTAGGGCGAATGATTCATCGTAGAGTTGAGTCAACTCTCCACAGGGTCATCACCACGAGGCTGGCTAGTGTCGTGAATCAAGGTCCACAGCGTGGCTGCCACTGTCAAAAGTTCCCGAGGACGCCACGAGTGCATCTCGGCGCCGTTTTCCTTCTTTAGAAAATTCAGCGGCCGCAATTAAATAAGAGACAGGCGGCTCTCCGAAGTGAAGACGCGGCTTCACAAAGACAGCCTTCATTCTCGTTTGCAGAGACCCCCAAGACAAAACCTCGCGACAACCGGAGCTTCAACACACAGCGACGCCAATTAATTCGCGTGCCATGGTCGCTCTCTTCAGTCGCCTCTTTGGCAAATCCGCCTCTGCAGACGACTACGTTCCAATTGAAGAGTACGATGCTGAAACACCTTCTAAAAATGCGACAAAGGTCTCCTCGTTCTTCTTTGTGTCGCCGGTGCAGCTCTGGATCGGGTCGCTCATCTCCAAAGTCAACAAGGCGGGCGAGATTGAGCAGGACTGGCTGCCACACTTCAAGCGGAATGCCACCAAGCTGCGTGCGCTCTATGAGCCGCTCAAAGACGAAAACGGCGGCTTGTGGCCGTTTTTGCTGCAATTCGAGATTGGGGGCATGCTGCTGCTCGGCGCTCTTCTCGAGGTATGCTCCAGGTTCGCCTCGCTACAAAGTAGAGTTGCTAACCTCTACACAGATTGCCAGTTTCACAGCTACCCTCGGCGCGCCACTCATCTTGCACAAATTTCTTCAGACACCGACGAGCATCTCGCTCGCATGGGCGCTCGTCGCCGCGAATTTTCTTTCAACAATTTGCGGTCGCGCCAAGGACCAGGTCTGCCGCGTGCACGCCGCGTGGATAGAATGCATGCTGCGCGGCGTCATCTTCGAGAAGAGTCTCAAGCTCTCGCCCGCCGCGCGCGTCACCCATCCTGCTGCCAAAATTATCAACGTTAACGCCGTGGATGTCGGCTTCCTGACCAACTATGTCCTCAAAATCCACGACGTCTGGAGCGCGCTGCTGCAAATTCTCGGCATTGCGATTTTGACGTATTTCGTCATGGGATGGACGAGCTGTGTCGGCTTTGCGCTGGTCATCCTCATTTTCATCTCGCAGACGAGCTTGGGAAAAAGCCTGGGCAAGTCAATTGGCGGATACATTGCGCACAACGACCGACGCATCGGCTTCTTGCGCGACATGCTGAATAACATCAAAAGCGTCAAGGCGAGTGCCATGGAAGATGTCTTCCAAGACAAAATTACATCAGCGCGCAACGACGAGCTCGGCGTCTTGCGCTTCTACTTGACGGCTTCCTTTGCCATGTTTACCGCCGTCAACCAGACGACTCCGTATCTCGCAGCCTGTGCGGCATTCTTGACGTACGCGCTGGCTGGCGAGAAGCTTACGGCAGATGTAGTCTTCCCATGTCTTGCCTATTTCCAACTTCTTTTTCGGCCGGTTACGCTAGCCTCGCTGGCTCTTTCACGACAATTTTCCGCTAAGCCCTCATTTGGTCGCATGCGAGACCTCCTCACAGCTGCCGAGTCGCGCATCAATACCGATGCCGGTCACGACGAATCCGCCGCCGCGGTCACCTTCCAGTCAGCCACGTTTGAGTGGCCCCATGAAGGAGACAGCACGCCGGTTTCTCTCGAAGTCGGAAGTCTCACTATCCCCCGAGGCGAAATCACTGCCGTGATTGGCCCGAATGGCTCCGGAAAGACATCGCTGCTTCAGTCTATACTAGGCGAGATGATTTTAAGCAAGGGATCATGTGTGGTCAATGGATCGGTCGCGTATTGCTCGCAAGATCCATGGATTCTTTCAGGTGATCTCAGTGACAATATCGTCTTCAATAGCTCCCGAGGATTCGACCGCGAGCGGTACAGGGCTGTTGTCCAAGCTTGTGGGCTAGACAAAGACTTTGCCAAGTTGCCTGGTGGAATCGAGCATGCTGCTGTTGGTGAAGCTGGCACAAACCTCAGTGGTGGACAGCGCGCTCGTGTGTCCGTCGCGCGTGCTCTCTATTCTGACGCTGATATCCTGCTGCTTGATGACCCTCTTTCGGCCCTTGACGCACATGTGCGAAGTGATCTTTTCGATTCAATCTGCAAATCTGGCAAGACGGTCGTGCTAGGTAGGATTCAACGTGCTACAATCTGACTATTGTTGCTAACCGAAAATTACAGTCACTCTGCACACATCTTACGTCTCTCAAGTAGACAACGTCATTGTTATCGACAATAACATGACGCACTGGTCTGGCACCAAATCCGAATGCCTGCAGCAAGACTGGATTTCCGACTATGTTCGCCACGAAAACGACGAAGAGCAATCCACAGAGCCTACCACCACGAAAGCGACGACAACTCAAACCAGCGTTGCTGAGGAGTCTGCCATCGACTCCGACAGCCCCGTTGGCGGCTTTTGGCAGGAGGAGGAACGAGCGCGGGGCGCTGTCGACTTTTCCGTCATCAACTTCTACATTCGTGAATCCGGCGGAACGACGCATGCCATTGCCGTCGCGTTTATGACCTGTCTCCTCACTGCTGCCAAAGTGGTCTCGCAGTACTGGTTCGTGTGGTGGATCGCCAACTCGTTTGGCCTCTCTCAGGGCCAGTACATGGGTATATTTCTCAGCCTCACGCTCATGCAGGGCTTTGTCACGGCAGCGGTAGGTATCACGCTTGTCGGCAGCAGCTTGCGAGCCGCCATCCGTGTGCATGAGAGAATCTTGGGCAACCTGATTGGAGCACCGCTATGGTTCTTCCAGCAGAACCCGACAGGCCGCATTTTGAACCGCATGTCAAGAGATCTCGACTCCATGGATAGTAGGCTGATGAATGCAATCGATGGACTATTGGCAGCCGGCACTACCATGTTGGCTTCAGTAGCTATTGTTGCTTCCTCTGGTGTCTATCTGTTTGGTGCGGTTGTGCCATTTCTAATCATCGTTGGCTGGTGCCTTCAGCGGTTCCGAGTGTAAGTCATAATAACCTCCCTAATTCCGAACACAGCTAATATTCCTTCAGTACTGCCCGAGAGGTACAAAGACTAGATTCTGTCCTTCAATCTCCTGCACTGTCTATTGTCAGCGAATCCCTCCGTGCACCTTCATCCACACGTGCCTACGGCGCTATCCCTTTCCTTGTGCGTCGCCACGGCCATGCTCTTGATCGCCTCGCATCTTCCAAGATCTGTCGCTCCTCGCTCGACACGTGGGTTACATTCCGCTCTGAAATTGCTGCAGCCACGGTTCTGCTTGTTCTCGCGCAGCTCACCGTCCACGGCATCATTCCCCACGTCAGCGCCAGTCTGGCGCTTAGTACCGCTACAACTCTCGCCAACAACGTCTACTTGCTGGCATGGGCTGCCACGGATCTCGAAATTCAACTCAACTCGGTAGAGCGCCTGCAGACCTACTACGAAGGCATCCCACGCGAAGACAAAAGGGGTCCTTGGTTGGATGAAGAAGAGCGCGATAATGGGCTGGATAGTTGGCCAGAGAGTAATGCCATCAACATTGACGAAGCATTTCTCAAGTATAAGACGCGTTCTACACCGGCGCTTGATAAAGTTACTCTTAAAATTGGACAAGGCCAAAAAGTTGGCCTTGTCGGCCGAACCGGTAAGTTGAAGGTTTATCGCCGTTTCGACATTCGCTAACTACTTACAGGCTCTGGAAAATCGACTCTGCTATCCGCCATTGCACGTCTCGTCGATATCGACGATGGTAATATCACCATTGGCAGCACAAACACTGCCAGGATCCCTCCTCGACGCCTTCGCAGGGATGTTATCACTCTACCGCAGGAAAGCCTCATCTTTAATGGCACGTTACGCGAGAATCTCGACCCTTACAGTCGCCGCAAAGACAGCGAAATTTGGGATGCTCTTGAAGCCACCCAGATGAGCACTGTACTGCGCACCAAATACGGAGCAGAAGCCCTCTCTCAGGACATGTCCTCGGATGGAGCTGATCTATCTGCCGGACAGCGTCAGCTCATCTGCGCCGCCAGGGTCCTTCTCGAGCGACCGTCAGTTCTCCTTGTCGACGAGGGTTCGTTTTACTATTACTACATTTGTTTTTCTAGGTTCTTTAAGCTAACTTGCGTTCAGCTTCCGCCAATGTCGACTTCACATCTGACGAAGCCTTGCAACTCGCATGGCAGGCCCTTCCCGCCTCGACAACCATGATAACCATTGCGCACCGCGCCAGCTCGTTGGCCTGGATGGACCGCGTGCTCGTCATGGAGAACGGCAAGCTTGTGGAGGACGGCAAGCCACGAGATTTGCTCTCCGGTCCCGACGGGTCGTCATATTACCGAACAGCGATTGAGAAAGATGGTTCCAAGGCAGTACAAGCCGCCCTGCAGATCGCCGTTGAATGGGATAGCAAGAAGCACTCAAGCGGCGTATAGAGGCAGATTTAAAGAAAAACAAAATCAATATATTCAACCTTCATTCTTGCTTATAAAAATAATATGATGTACAGTCATGTCGTCGTGATCATATGCGTGTCTGAAATGTCGTCTATGTACCTGGTGTGCCAACCCAGTGTCCTGTATCCTTAATCCTCTGCACAGCACGTTGCAGATCCTCCATGTTCTGATGGTATTTATTCTGGCGTATGCTTTGTGGAAACAGAGGATACACCATTGACATACCATATGTGACTGTATTGAACAGGGCTCTGCTCACTGCGTTTGGTTCCATGTTGTATTCCTTGGCCAGGCGGGGCGGCAGTATATTCGCCGTGATGAGCCTGGCTAGTGGCGATAAGGCGGCCAACTCGAATGGTAAATTTTCCGGATACATCAAGTCCTGGCACAGGCTGCGCGCCTCATCGGTGATTTCCAATGTGGCGATGTTGTTGTTCCAGTAGTCCCAGAAAGCCTCGAGGCTTTCGGGCCACATCTCGGGCGGCATGCGCAGGCTGGTGCCGTACACGGCCGACTCGCGAAATAACTTCTCCTGCGTCTCCCAGGACAGCTTGCCGAAGATGAGCTCGTGTACCACGATGACCGAGACGAACAACGTAGCCGCCGTCCATTTGTGCAGCTCGGGGTCGTTGGCGTCGTAGCCCTCGCCATGCACTGGCGCGTGGTACTTGTGAATGACGGAGAAGATGGCCTCCTTGTCTTCTTCGCTACCGTAGACGGCGGCGTTGAGAAAACGAAGCGTGGTCTTGAGCCGGAGCGCGACGCGTGTTTTAAAGTTGGAGCGCTTGTAGCTGCCGATGGCCAGGCCGGGATGCGCCCACTGGCAGAGGATCGCGAACTGGCCGCCCAGCACAAAGATGTCGTCGACCAGCAACTCGCGGAGCAAGGTTGGCTCTTCGATTGTCTTATGAATGACGGGTTTCTTGTACTTTGGTTCCGGGCCACCGGGTGCGGCGCGAGCACGCATCGTAGTACCGTCAGCCATGGTGTTGAAGCAGGGATGTCGCTCTGCACAGCGTGGGTAGCGTGAGATCAGTGAATGCGGGGAGAAGTTAGCAGGCCCTCCCAAGACAGGCGGAGCCAACTTATAAGCAGGCGGTAACTAACTTTCCCACAGTGGGTTTTATTGCCGAGGCCAGCTGGCAGCTATAATATGCAAATTATACCATTCTGAAGGCGCGTGATTCGTTCGGGTAACTGGGGGTTTGCCGAAAACACCAACAACGGCTTTCCGGGGTAACCACGGCCCCGCCTTTCGCGGCACCGGAGTCGCAAAGTCGGCCCCGGTGAGCGTGAGAGGGTCACATGGGCCAGTTTGAGATTGGTATGGATCTTCACTAAAGAAACTAATTCCATATTGATATGTACAATCAAAGAACAGATCGTAAAGTCTTTCCGTTTTGCGAGCCGTTTTCAACGGTTTAATTAGTATGCTGAAACAATATTAGCGTGGTGCTTGATGGCTTAGCCAGTGGATCGGGATACTCAGACATGTATGTTGTATTGGGGAAAGTATAATATTCATTCTAATGCTTCTGCTTCTGATTTTTTTTCTTCCTCTTATCTATATTCATTATATTTAAGTATTATAGCATCTTTATCATAATTCAACGGTGCTCTAGTAGAGGAGCTCACCGTTGGCATTGTAACCAGGGGAGAGCGTATGTCTGCTTGCGTCTGGCCGGCTATTCACCTATTCACCTACAGAGATAACGAATTCTGTCTGTACTGAGCCTAGGTGAAGTATTCTAACCGTCTCGCTTTGCGACAGCGAGAGGATCTCGCCGCGTTGTCCGGCCCTGGTAGCCGCATGGACGGAAAGGCAGTTTTGGTGCACGGAGTACGGCTTGGGTTATCGTCTACCGGGCACGGCACTTTTTGCACTTATTTTATTAATATAACACTACTTATTATGTATGGGGAATATATTTTCAATGAATGAATGATGCGTAACGCAAATGAACAATAACCACCCCCTCTTTCCCACTCTCATTTTAACCCAGTTCAGCTCGGTTCTCTGCCGTGCCGACTGCATTATTCTGAGATAATTCCACTGCTTGCCCACTGTGCGCTCCTGCTGGGCCAGGGCTTGAACTGGTTGGCCCGGGGGATGCTGGACCGAGAGAGCCTGGCGCAGTAGAGCCGAGCGGAGCAGGCGACGTGCTCAGACCGGGCGAGGGCTGGCCCCAGCTGTGGCCCGACTGGTGAGGGTCATATGGACTTTGCGACTGCGGCGGGTATGGCTGCGGAGAGCCTTGGTTCTGCTGGTAGGCCATGTTGGGGTCGTAGACGGGCGAGCCGCCCTGGGGGTAGTACCCGTACTGCGCGCCCTGGCCAGGAGGACCCTGCTGCAGCATCGGTTGAGCGGCGGCCGCCGCGCCGGGGCTGCCTTCAGCCGCATTCTTCTTGCGACTGCGCAGGAAGAAAAAGATGGCAGCTCCCAGAATGGCGATGGCGCCGACACCGCCGACGACACCACCGACAATGGCGCCGGTGTTGCTCTTCTTCTCATTCGAGTCGCCGTCTGCAGAACCTGTGCTTCCAGCCGCAGCTCCTGCCGTACGGCTGGCACTGGTAGATTCGCTGGTCGAGGCCGATGTCGATGTCGTGGGTTTCCTGGTGTTGGTGGCGGATGGGCTCTCCTTGTCTGTTTTAAGGAAGGGGTTTGTTGTGTAGACTGTCTCGCCCGTAATGGAGGTGGCGCAACCCCAAACGCCAATTGAGGTCGAAGAGAGCAACAACGTATGAAGTACGCAGTTCGGCGCCGAGCGATCGAAGCTAAACGCAAGTATAAGTACTCTGTACTGGGCCGGGGGGATTCCATAGGACCGTCTGAACTTACCAGCAGGCCATTTGAGTCTCGGTGGCAAGCTTCTCTTCTGAACAGCTTCCCTGGAGAGCATCGGAGAATCCATAACAGCCTGTGAACATGCTGCTGCAGGTGGTGCCTTGCTCACAGCACGCTGCAAATTTGGATCCATAGCCACAGGTCGCGGTCGACGCGTAACACCGCAGAGGGTATCCTAGCAATTGTAAGTATTTTCTTTCGCAGCGAAAATCGAGGTCAAGTACCATCGGAATAGAAGGCACAAGTATCTGGGCCTCTGTCATAGGCATTGGCACGGCCGAATAGACTGCCCGGGTCCGGGATAGGGGAGTCTGTGATTCTCGGCGAGACGCCAAGAAGATGGTTCGAGTTGACGGCTGCCTGTGTTGGCTCGACACTGTTCGGAGATTCAGGAATGTATGAAGATGCCGCAGGCTGGATTGCGATGAGCACGGAGCTCAGCGCAGCCAAATGCGACCGCATGTTGAAGGTATTGGGGCTGTCCTGTCTCTGCGTGTCGATCGTTTTGGCGTATTGTTCGTATAAGCTTGACGGTCGGAGGAGTCGCCGTTCAATTCAAGATGCCGCCGCTCACGGTGCCGGGAAAAGATGGCTTATCACTCCTGGGTAGTCTCAGATGCGCATGCAAAAGAAGAAACGGCGAGCGAGGGAAAATCCGAGCACGGTGAGGCTGATTGTGCGTGAAATGACCCTTCAGGTCCGCCTCGCACCCTATCAGGCTTCAGGAGCCTGACGGGGGTACCCTTACCTATTCGGGCCTCGTCGGCGGGTGCGCTGAACGCCAAAGTGGCGAGCCTAAGAGCAAAATGGCCAATCAGGATGGACGAGGCTTTTCAGCTCTAACCACAGTCAGCACCCAGAGGGCCTGCAGTGCGAAATGACCAGCCTTACTGATATTTCATTTTAGGGGTGGAGTAAAACTCGTCTGTAACTGTTTGGCTCATCGGAAAGCCATCCGCATCACAGCGCCGCTATCCTTTTTGTCGTGCAAAATATGAAGTCGGTTGAAGCTTTGATTTGTGCGGAAACTCGGAACCGGTCACTCGAGCATTTATGAATAGAGACTAGAGCATGATATACCAGCTAACTAGCTGTAATTGGATTTTGCAATCACTTATTAGTCCCGCGCAAACTATGGCCTAATTGAGTCGCTGCTTTGTGTAGGCGTCTATTTTTGGATGCAAAGCCTAGTATTACGGAAGCATGGGTCTGAAATTGAATAACACGGCTTCAGCCGGATAGGTGCATTGCCACTCTGGACTGGGCGATCTGCGGCTGCTATTTGCAATCATTGTGCAGCCGAATAAATTTAGACGTTTCAGGACGGCCTTCTCTATTTCAATAAGCCATGAATTTCTGGACAGTCTAGTGTTGTGTGATCAGTCATGTCAGGGGTTTGGCTGCAAGGAAAGACTGCCTATCTGAGCATACACAGTGGCTTATTTATGGTAGCTCAACAAAGCTGCTTCAAATTGCTGGAAAATCGCATCTATTTTTTTCTTCTTTAGGTTGATTGCAAATCAGAAAATGAAAATTGTCTGCCGATTGGATGAACATCGAGAAAACCAATGCAGACAAATAGCAAGACAAATCCCCGCAATTGGACAGCCCATCCTACTAGCGGTGGTAGTAGCCGCAGCACGTCTGAAAAGAATTGTGGTCGTGCTACTCATCATTACTGGGATGCAGGTGTAAGCAGCTTCAATATCCACGAAGTTGACGTCCTTTGTCTGTAGACAAATACACGAATTAGTCAAAGAGAGGAACAGTTGCCGAACTTTTTTTCATCCTGATGGAATGACGGAAATTGCCTATAAAGAGGACTGTCGCACATTAAAAGAACCGCCTCATTAGTGCTTTCATCTCAGCTTTAAGATCCGAATCTACAAACTTGAATCATTTCAGTCGAATTTATACTATCTTATCACAAGTTTCTTGTAAGGTTTCACCATGTCTTTTGTTTTCACACACCGAAATGCCGAAATGCAGCTGCATAAGCCGACTACCGCGTTGGTATTCGCAGACTTGCAGAACGAGTTCTTGGAACCGCATGGAAGCTACTATCACCTCATTGAAGCGAAATTAAAGGAGCTGAACGTCTACGACAATATTGAATCGCTTCTTCAAACAGCAAAAGACAAGGGCCTTTTCGTGCTGCACTCGCCGCACTACTACTACCCTACCGACGCCCAGTGGATAGCTCCGCCCCAGGCGATTGCCGAATACTTGGCTGGCGTCCCGAACGGCTTCGTGCGACGAAGCGACCCCATCAGCCTGGAGGGCTTCGCTGGCTCGGGCGCCGACTACCCCGAGCGACTGAGGGGCTATCTCATGGACGGCAAGACGGTCAACACGTCTCCGCACAAGGGCTTGTCGTGCCAGTCCAACGACCTGGTCAAGCAGCTGCGCATGCGGCGCATCGAGAAGCTCATCGTGGCGGGGCCCGTCGGGAACCTGTGCCTGGAGAACCACGTTCGGGATCTGATCGAGGCGGGCTTTGAGGTGGTTGTTGTGCGGGATGCCATTGCGGCGGGTGTGAATGATGAGGGCGATGGGTACAATGCGGCAATGACAAACTTTCGTTACATCACAAACGGAATATGGACGACGGAGGAAGCCATTGACCGAATGAATGCTCTATGAGCAGGAGGGATGAACGTTCGGACTTTAGGAGTATTATTGATGAGGTACTTTTAATTCATTCGCCAAGAATTTATGCTTGAAGCTTCTGTCAGTTGAGAAAGAAAAAGTCGCCACAACTGAAAATGCCATGCAATTCACAGCAATTGATGCAAGCCATGTAATCCCATTGTCACATCGCTCTGCCTCCTTGCATACGCCCAGCCTCTGTTTAATTGCGGGCAGCTCAACAAGAAGCAATTCTGCAGATAATCAAACGAACTTTTGCAAAACTATTCGTAATAGTATTGTGGCCGCTGCATGCATGTCAGTGTTGCATCGAATAGAGTAGTTCCAACTAGGTCCAGAATCGCGGGCTTGGCTCAGCTCATCTCACTACGCCGAGACTGCTCTTTCTCTGGACATTTCTCACAGCTCTCCAATAGCAGCATTCTTGATTACCCACAGGTCGACGTGGGAGGGTTGCAGCGCATCTGCGTTCCAGCGGGCTAGTCTGCACGGATCTGGGCTAGCAGTGCCTCGATGCAGGCGGAACCTCGTCCCGCGCTGCAGGGATCGGGTAAGTCGGCGGACGAATGAGCGAATTTTTATTGAAATTTTCTGCAGCGTAATTTATCTTTTCAGCTGAGAAAAAATAACGGATATGATGGATTTGACATAAACAATGCTGCAGATGAAGGACGTGGCAGTCCATGGTCGGTTGTACGGTCGCAACACTAACGTGTGCCGAACCACCCTTGCACATCCCGCACCAGATTTTGGGCAAGGTAAAGATGGTTGGGTGGTCGGCACAGTGTGCATCTCAGCTCGAAATGCGCACAATTCAATCCAGAAGCTGAGATTGGACGGCAGCTGCTTCCCGCGGCCCCTGGTTCCCCGCTCAGATCAGCGCATTTTCCCAGCAAGTTTTCCTACCCGTGGTCAAAGCAGAGACTCTTGGCTGCAAGGTCAGCCAAGCATGGCGCAGATGCCCAGAAAGCAAGCCCGTTTCTGCAGGTATCAACTCTCGTTCCGTCCAATCTCGTATAGACGCACCTGCAGATGCCAGAGTGGTGGAGCGACAGGCAGCATGGATGACCATTGAGGCGCTGGCTGACGCACAGGCATTATCTGTAGCTCTCTGCTGCAGTGTTACAATGTCTCGCCCGTATTCACATCTGCGCATTGTCCCACCCAAAAAAGCTGCATGTCGCTCTTCTTCCCCTACGGCACGGCTGGTTACATTCGGCTCGTGACTGGGTCTTTTCTTTTCTTTTTCGTTGTTCTTTATTAAAAATGCATGTCGCTGCTACCACCTTCCACATTGGATCCTCTTCTGTTTGCCGTTTGACGGTTTTGCTCGCGCCCATAAAAGCGTCCATGCTTCTCGCTCTGTCCTAGCCAGTCTTGGTCCAGTTATCGGTCCAAGCGCAACCCTATTCTTGGACGCTGTGACACATTTCACGGCAATAGAGTTGAGAAGAAAAGCCTCGCTTCTGTTCTTGGTTGGCTTTCTTTTTACTGCAGCACAGTTCTTCTCCCCATCTTGTAAATATTGCAAAATGACCAAGTCTGCAGCTCTGGTGCTGTTGGGTCTGGCAAGCTTGGCCGTCGCCGACCCGACATGGCCCTCTTCGACAGATGATCTGGAGGAAATCATGTATCAGCTGAGCTCTTTCAAGGCGCGCAAGTTCTCTGATACCGTCTCTCCTTGCTCCAATGAGGCGTCCGGTCCTGGGCGTCAGAACGCCGCCGAGTGGCTTCGCGTGGGTTTCCACGACATGTCGACGGCCAATACCTACTTCAAGACGGGTGGTCTCGACGGCTCCCTCCAATACGAACTTGACAGTGGCGAGAATACTGGCCCGGGACATAAGACGACGCTCGAGTTCATGTCCAAATACGTCTCGCCGCACACCTCTCTCTCAGACCTGATTGCCGCTGGCGTCTACGCTTCCGTGCGGTCTTGCGGCGGCCCCATCATCCCCGTCCGCGGCGGCCGCGTCGATGCCGACAAAGCAGGCAACCCCGGCGTGCCGCAGCCGCAAAACTCGGCCTTTATGTTCCAGCAGCAGTTTGACCGCATGGGCTTCACCAACGTCGAGATGATCCAGGTCACCGCCTGCGGCCACACGCTCGGCGGCGTCCACAAGACCGAATTCCCCGACATCATTACCGACCCCAAGGCCAAAAACGGCCTCGGCGCTCTCGACGACTCCGTCGCCGTCTTTGACAACAAGGTTGTGACGGAGTACCTAGACGGCACCACCAAGAACCCGCTCGTCGTCGGCCAGGCGGCCAAGATTAACAAAAATTCCGATTTCAAAGTCTTCAACTCAGACGGCAACAAGACCATGGAGGCGATGCGCGCCAAGGACCAGTTCAACGCCGTCTGCAAGAACGTGCTGCAAAAGATGATCGAGGTCGTGCCCCCCGGCGTCAACCTGACAGAGCCCATCGTGCCGTACAAGGTGAAGCCCGTCGACCTGCAGCTACTCCTCGACGACGGCGGCGCCAATCTGCACTTTTCGGGCTACATCCGCGTCCGGACGACCGACGTGCCCAAGGACAGCATCAAGGACCTGACGCTGACTTACAAGAACCGCAACGGCGAGGCGAGCTGTGGCAACGACGGCTGCGACATCAAGGCCAGCATCCACGGCCTCGGCCAGGGCTTCGACGACACCTTCGGCTTCTTCCCCATCAACGCCAAGATCCCGGTCAAGACTGGCATCTCGTCGTTTACCGTGACCGTCAACCATGCCGACGGCACCAAGCAGGTTGCCGACAACAACGGCCACGGCTATCCGATCCAGGACACCATTCTGTTCCAGAAGCCGCAGAGCTGCATCCTCGGCTCGACCGGTGCCACAACACTCGTCGCGGCCGTCCACAATTCGGCGGTGGCCAAAGGCGCCAAGGCAACGATTCACTACAAGACGCCGCAAAAGGGCAGTCCGATCCCCAAGTTCAGCTCGACCACGCTGGATTTGACCAAGGACCAGTGCATCGGCCAGTATACCCTCTTCAAGGCCGAGCACACAATTGAAGGCGGCATGGCGTACCAGTCGTTTATTGATCTGAACAGCGGTGACGCGGCTGATTCCTTCAACGGCGTCACTGATATTGGCGGCTCTTGCCAGCCTTTTGAGAGCCGTGTGTCGTGCAACACGCTGAACACTCGCTTCGAAGCTTTCGACAACATCATCACGACAGCGTCACCCGCGGCTGCACCAAGCTCCGGCGACCCCGGCGCGACCCCGGTCCCCGTTTCACCATCTGGATCGCCCTCGGATAACTCTACCAGCCCTGGCGTCTCGCCAACCCCGACACCCACGCCTTCGCCATCAGACAATTCCACGTCACCCGGCCCGCCTACTCCCGCTCCTACGCCTACGCACAAAACTGCTCTTGGTGGCTACACGATGCTCTCCTGCTGGGCCGAAGGCAGCCTCCGCGCGCTGTCTGGCGCTTCAACCGCCGACGACACCATGACGCTTGAAAAGTGCATGGCGTTCTGCAAGGACTACAACTACTGGGGCACCGAATACGGTCGCGAATGTAAGTATCTCTCTCTATCTACACCACCACGCTCAAAACATGGAAGCTCTATCTCTAACATAAATTCCAGGCTACTGCGGCAACAGCCTCGGCACCGACTCCAAGGCCGCGCCCCTCGACCAATGCAACATGGCCTGCGGCGGCGACGCCACCGAGTACTGCGGCGCTGGTAACCGCCTCGAGCTCTTCTCGACGACGGCCATCGTCACGACGCCGACGGGCACGCTCGCGCACAAGCCCACCATCGCGCCCTACACCATGGTCGGCTGCTGGACCGAAGGCGCGGCCGACCGCGCGCTCGACGGCGCCGGCACCGCCGCGCCCAACATGACCAACGAGAAGTGCGCCGACTTCTGCAAGACGTACCGCTATTTCGGCACCGAGTACGGCAGCGAGTGCTACTGCGGCAGCCACCTCGCGGCCGACAGCCAGGCGGCGCCGCTCACCGAGTGCGGCATGACGTGCGCGGGCGATCAATTCGAGTACTGCGGCGCGAGCCGCCGCCTCGAGCTGTACATGAACCCCAACATCACGGGCGGCGCGCCGGAGCAGCCCCCCGCGGCGGGCGATTTCGCGCTGCTCGGCTGCCAGACGGAGGGCAACAACACGCGGGCGCTGGCGGGCGGATCGACGGCGGACGCGGGCATGACGAACGAGGTGTGCGCGACGTACTGCAAGGACTACGAGTACTTTGGCACCGAGTACGGGCGCGAGTGCTACTGCGGGAATGCGCTGGCGGCGTCGTCAGCGGTCGCGCCCAAGGGCGAGTGCGGCATGCTGTGCGCGGGCAGCAACGTCGAGTACTGCGGCGGCTCGAACCGGTTGTCCGTGTATAAGAAGAAGCCGCCGGTGACGCCGCCGCCAACGAATGGCACGGCGCCGGGTAATTGAGAACGCGGAGACGATGCATATGCGTATAGGTACATACCGTTAAAACATTAGTTATGATATATGAAAAAGTCTTTATTCAATTTTAAATTTCACATTGTAATTGAGAATCGCTGTGCTGGTGATGTTTGCAATTAGTTGTGTTGCGTGTGCTGTTGATGAAGTGTGGTGGGCAACAGCACTTCACGCAACCCCACGTCCAGACGCGTCGCGAGGTGCCTTCATCTTCAAACACATCAGCAACGGCAGCGCAAGCACACACGTGCCGCATCAGTTACCATGGCTGACACAATGGAAGACGACAGAGACGTAAGAATCATCCCACCACATTCCCTCCCGCCGCGAGCAGGCGCGGGAAAATGAAATATTGTGGCTAACGAGTCGCATCAGCGCCTCAAGTCGGCGCTCTGGTACGCTGTCGGGCAAATCGTCGACGAGGAGTGCATGCGACGCAATCGCAACGCGACGCCTCAATTCATTGGTGCATTAACAGAGCTCGTCTGGACTCAAATAGGTACGCCTTTTTTTTTCTCTCGCTTCGCTCGCCGTTCCCCTCTGTCGCCCACATTAGTCCCTCGATTTCTATAAGATGGGACAAACGGCAGCCATTCCACCACGCTTCAATTAAGCCCAATATCTTTATCTATTTTCGGCGGAGTTTTCGGATATTTCAGAGATGCTAACCTGGATGTTTATGTAGAAAACGTCGCCGTCGACCTCGAGTCGTTTGCCAACCACGCTGCGCGGAGCGTCGTCACCACCGACGACGTGCTGCTGCTCGCGCGCAAGAATCCGGACCTGCAGCAGCTCATGAAGGAGTACATTGACGAGCGCAAGGCCGAACGCGGGCGTAAGCCGACGACGACGGCGAGCGGTGCCGGAGGGAAAGGAGCCAGGGGCGGGCGCGGCGGACGAGGAGGTGCGCGAGGCGGTGCGACGAGGATATCGGGGCGGTGAGATGGGTTGTCGTGAGACAATTTTAATGACGAAAATAATGAAATCTTCTATAAATAATAAAAAATGGAAAATTAATGACCATAGGTGAGGATCATCACCTCGAAATATGCTGTGCAGCGCGGAGAGATTGCAGCTATCTGGCGTTGATAAGACTTCTGACTCACAGCGCCGCGTCCGGGTTCAGTATCAAGAGTTGTGCAGGGAATCCTCCTACATGCATCATGTTTTGCCTTTATCTTTTGTGGTCAATACGATTGAGTGATCCTTCCTGTCGCACAGCAACAGGAATGCGGAAGCGTAAGTGACCGTGACAGCAAGCTCCGATTCACCAGCGCAAGAGTCACCAGGAACACCTGCATAATCTAACGTCACACAACCTGCGGCAGCTTCGATATCGTCCAATGCCATGCCATGAATTAAAAATAACAAATGCTAAAGATAAAAGAATACCCGATGCAGCCTGTCACCCGTAATCCCGCGCACGGCCTCCGATGATAACACGCCCCCATATCTCCCCGTCCAACGCCCTTGCCGTCCTCTATCTAGATAAGCATACTGACAACAAACATGCAAGTTAGTCCTACGTAGATACCGATAATTTCGAGTGACTCGAGTCTGCCATAAGACACAAGAGGCAGACCAAGACCACCCATCCTAGATTCTCTTGCTTTTTATGCGCGAGAATATTTAATCGGTGGTTTTATTACAAGACATTTCTACGCGCGCGTCACTTTTATTAACTAAATAGAAGAAGAAGAAAATTCCAAAAGGAAAAAAAAATCATGCGAAGCCGTGTTTCAGGCCCGCGAAAGTCTCTCGTTGTGGTCTATCCTCCATCAGACCGGGTCCTCTATGGTTTTGGGGGTATCTCTATATCGTAAGTTCGTAAAATGCAAATGGGTATCCTTTTTGTGTTCCTCCAGTCCTCCGTGTCGTGAAATGCCATGAAAATGCTTCTGAGGGATCCAGCCCTGCAGATGAAAAAATGCTGAGTGAGTAGAAAAAACATTGTGCGTCCCAGAAATGCTCGTAGTAGTTAAACCGCGACATTTAAATCCAGACTCTGAACGGTCTTTGTCCGCATTAATACCTAAGATGAAAGAAGAAAACGAAGCAAGAAATAACGCCTGCCAGTGATTTTGTGTCTTGCAAGACACACAAAACGATGCAAGGGAAAAAAGGAAAACAAAAAAACAACAAGTCTTTCTCTAAAATTCTTTCCATTCCGGGGGGTGTTGTGCTGTTGGCGAGCACAAGAGTTTTCGTGGTGACGGTTGTCGTCGGGGGTGATGCCTCGCGGCTCCGAATCATAAAGTCGTCGTGAAGGTCTCTCGTCATTAGTGAGAGGGAATCGGGGTTCTTGAGAGATTTTTCGTCGAAATATCGTGAATGAAAGGGTGGTCAAGCCCTTTGCAGGTGGGTATAGTGGTGAGGGTGAGGGGGGCCGGGGTATCCTTAGACCTTGATGGCGGACTGAGGGCCGTACTCCTGGACGTAGCGGTCGAGGAGCTGAAGAGAGACACCGGAGCCGCCGCAGACGATGAGGACGACGTTCTTCTGCGCCCACTCGGCGTCGGTGAGGCCCTTGCCGAGGGAGTTGCGGAGGTCGCCGCGGTAGGCGGCAGCGAGGGCAGCACCGCAGGACACCTCGACGAGCAGACGGGCATCATCGGCGAAGCGAACGCAGGCCATGGCAGCGTCAGCGTCGGAGACGACCATGCTGTGGGTGTTGGGGTACTGCGCCCACTTCCAGGTCTGGGCGGAGACGCGGGAGCAGCCGAGCGAGACGGCGATGGAGGTGATTTCGGAGAGGGTGAGATGCTCCTTGGCGACGAGCGACGAGTTGAGGGAGTCGGCACCCGCAGTCTCGACACCGACGACGTGGGGCTTCTCGCCAGACCAGGGGAAGGTCTCGATGCCCTGCATGAGGCCGTTGAAGAGGCCGCCACCGCCGACGGAGCAGACGATAGCGTCCATGGGGACGTCCATCTGGTCGCGGAGCTCGGGGATGAGGGAGGCGGCGCCGTCCCAAATGTCGGGGTGGTCAAAGGGCGGGACAAAGACGCCGTTGGGGTCGTTGGCGACCAGCTCCTGCTTGACGTACTGCTCGGCGGCGAAGAGGTTCTTGCCGACCTGCTGGACGGTGGCGCCGAGGGCGATGAGCTTGTTCTTCATGAAGTCCGAGGTGGTGAGCGGGACGACGACGGTGCAGGGGCGGTCCAGGGAGAGGGCCGAGGTGGCGCAGGCGAGGCCGGCGTTGCCGCCAGAGGCACAGTAAAAGTGCACGTCGCCGGCGTGGTGGGCGACGGCGCGGGTCATGAGGTTGCCGATGCCACGGGACTTGAAGGAGCCCGAGGGCTGGAGGTTATCGAGCTTGAGGTAGATGTTGCTGGTTTGGTGTTAGTGAATGCGGCTGCAAACGGGTGGAAGACGAGAAAGACTCACCAGCCAACGGCACGAGAAACGGCCGCGTTGTAGACGCAAGGCGTCTTGACCCAAGGAAGGGTGCTCTCGCCACCGAGGGATCCCATATTGATTTTTTATAGGATTTGTGTTGTGTTGTTGTGGGTGAGAGAGGTGTGAATACGAGCGTTGAGAGGGCAGGTATTAGTGTTGAAACTCGGTTGACGAGTGTGTAAGAGAGCGAGACTAGCGAGTCTGTTCCAAGGGTTGAAATTTGGATGAAGAAAAGATGTAAATGTGAGAAGAAGGAAGAGGAGAAGAGGAAGAAGGAGAGACGAAACCGGGGAAATCGAGAATAAGTAGGTCTAGAATGTTGGGGTGTGGCCGTTTGTGACTGTGACTGTGCTGGGCTCGCTGTTTGTGGTGGTCAGAGTCGTTGAACCGCCGCCCGCGAGAAAAAAAATCAAAAGGTGGGCGGCGGTGCGAGGGACGGAGGTGTGCGGTTACGAGGCGCACACAAGGTACCGTTTGTATGGGACGCACATAGTGGAGGTACACGGCGGCATACGGCGAAGAGGATCCGTGGGAAGCCGACCGGGGGGCGTGTGGCTACAAAGCGAAAGGAGTCCCGGAGTGGTGCGTTCGGTGGCCATGCGTGGTCATTAAAGTGGTCAATGGTGGAGAATGAAACAAGAACGATGTGGGAGATGTGGGAGAGAGAGCAAATGAAATTTTAAAGTTGGTAGCTGCTTGTTGTTTTCTTGGTTGCCTTGGTGGTGGTGGTGGTGATGGCCGCCATCCAGGTACCGGCTGAGAGAATCTTGTTTCGCGAGTAATACTTGATGACGGGAGAATAGATTCACAGTGAGATTGCAACGGTCTTGGAAGCCAATTAAGTCACCCAATGCCGTTGCGGCCTCTCTACGCTCACTCAGACTTACAAGCCAGCTCATCCTGCCCAGAAACCCTTACCCTCGTGGTTCGGCTCGACACGGACAACAGCTCCCTCTTCTCAGCCTGGTCAGATTTTTCTAGCTGTCTGCCTCCTGTCTCGCAGCTTGTCGCAAAAAAAAATGTTTTTTTTTTAACCTTTTGCCGCTAGTTAAAAATGCACCCTCCCCGCGTGATTCGCTCAGGCTCGCCCTCCCGGTCTCAAGGTGAGAGCAGCGCGGACCGAAGCTAGTCCTAATCAGGCAGTACATGTCAGCGCGCCTCGACAGGTCAGTGGCTGGCTTTAACGGCATAGCTAGCAGGAGTGATGATGCTTCGACAGCAAGATTCGATAAAAGACATCAGTGTAGTACCGGTACGTACATGCGCAGGGGAAACGACAGACCGGCCAGCCATCGCCGCGTATCGGAGCACGGCGCATCTAGCCTTCTCCTCCGCATCCGTATTATCAACGCGCGCCATCTTCTCGGGCGTCGCGGCAGTACAAGAGCTTGAATGTTGGCACCGATCAGGTGACCGGCCAACGATGACTTCTAAACACCTAATTCCTGACAACGGCCTCATGATGGAAATTACTACAAGCCGCCCGGGGTAGGCTAGTCTTCGTTGCCCGTGCTCATCCCAGATTCCTCGACCAAGGGCGGTAAGACGAGCCGTTGCTGTACTCGCATTCCAGGCCGCGCCGCCGAACAACGGAAACTTTGTTGGGGTAGCCAGCCCCCGTGTGATCTTGTGATGCCGGAATACGGAGAGTCTAGGAACCATCTCTGCCAGAAGCCGAGAAATTGGAGATTTTTACCCCAATTCACTATTATAGCTCGTCCCCTTATTGCATTTTCATCACACCCCTTTTTTTTGCGACGCGTCGTTTCGACAATTTGTCAGATGAGTTGTGTGCATGTACTTGGCTGTCATCGGAATCGACAGCTTTGCAAGTGCTTGTCTGCTCCGCGCTCACCTCTCTCTCTCCACCCGCCCCGGATGCTGCAGCGGAATTAGTCCCAATGAAGCAAGCAGCAGATCTGACTGGATTTTAAATTATTGACGACGGTAAATTTGGTACCCAGTCGAATAAAAGAGAAAAAAGAAAGGACAAAAATAATTTTCGCTCCAAGTGGTTCCGCAAATGCTGGACCCGGCCGACGGTGGAGCACACGCCCGTTGGCGCCCCCCCTGCTTCTTTTGAGTCGATTTTGGTTACGTATTACGTTGTTATAGGGTAACAGCTTTGACAAGTCTGATCCACACGCCGTAAACAAGATGGAGAGTTCTTGGCTTGTGTGGGCGCCGTGGAGAGATGTGGTGTGTGTGTAAGTTGTTGTGTACGTACCAGTGCTGTTGCTGGAAAACCACAAGGTGCGTCCATGTCGCCGCGTCGCGGCTTTTGGTTGGTCGACGCACACAAAAATAATTTTTCTTTGCCTTGCTTTGTGATTCGGCATGGCTGATCCGGTCTTGCATCATACCACACCTGCCATGACGCCTCATCGGCCAGCTGCGTCGCAATTTAGCTGCCGTCAAATTCTCGTGCTCGTGAAGATGATTCTGCTCTTGTACCCAGGAACACAGGAACAAGCAACCACATGCAACAGCTCGCCAAGTGTTGTCGCCTGTCGACTATTACGCCGACCTAATTACTATTATTACTACCTGCCATTCTCAGCGCACGCTCAGTTCTCCAGGCTGGGGTAGCCGGGCTTCTTACGCCTGGGGTAATCCAAGCGAGCCCATGCCACGAGCAGTAAAAATATACAAGTCGGTAATCTTGTAAAGCCACGCCCAGGCAGGCCCCCCTTGCCCTGTCCTTGTCCTCGTGAACCAGAACGCGGCCTCGACCGCCCTTGCTTTGTTTCTGGAAGTCTGGCGCTGTCCTGTACTTCGCGCGATGCGTGTACAAGCCCGGCGTCCAGCGGGAATCGGATCCCAGGCTGTCGGACATTGTTGCAAATGTCTCTCTCAACAGTTTCCTCGCACCCGCTCGTTTTCACCGTGCGTCTACTGGTGGACACGAAGCGAGATTCCATTTGCTAACAATCTTTTATTACCCTCCACCCCTCACTTTCCCCTCCTCAAGTCGACAATTTCAATGACTGTCTGTTATTGACAAGAGTCCCCGCCCGCCCGGCACCAAATCGACAAACCCACCAGGTGGGATTTTTGCAGGCGGCGGGCGGGCGTCGGCGGAGTCTCTTTGCTGCACCCACGCATGACAACCTCGCACCCGGACCCATCCGGGGTTGGAGACGAGCGGGGACCCGAGTGTGTGGGCTTGCTCTTCGAAAATCCTTTTACCAAAAAATGTGTGCTAAGAAGAATGCGTAGGCCTAGAAGAAAATTTAAGATGCCGACTTTCGTCCGAGTCCAGGCACCAGTGGCGCCCGTTCTGGCCGCCTTGTTGCTGAAAGAGGAACCACTCATACCCGCCCGAGCCGTGTCTGCACTGTACGTTCAGCACTGTATGACACTCGCACCGTTGCCCACATGTTTTGTTGTTCGGCAGTTGTAATTATCTGGAGTGGTAATAATGCATGTGGCATTATAGTTGCCATCAAGGTTAAGTGTACAAAGATCGACCGGATGCACCACGAGCAAGATTCGGAACCGGCGCGGGCGAAGCTTGTCCGGTTGCTGTCGCGGCTCCGATGGCCTGCCACTGCGTGCAGCTGAGTGCCCCGCGGCTAGCAGGTGCCGTGTAGAACTGGCAGCGAGCGGGCGAGATGCCACCAGATGAGAGCTTCACAGTGTAAAGAATTGATTCATTCGGCGTATTAAAAAGAGTAATTAAGCTATCAAGAAGCTTCACATGTACTTTTCCTTCTTATTTTAATCTTCTCTTCTCGAACAAAGGCCTGTTGCGCGGCGTATATGCTGAACATCAACACCTCGCCTGCAACCTGCCACCGATAGGCTATATATATCCTTACTAGTATATAATTAATGAATTAATTTAATTTGCTCGCAGTAGAGTGCTTGGAGAATTGTAACTAAGGAGATCGCTAGCGGCAGTGGGCGGGAAAGAAACAGCTTGGGGATGAAGCTGTTGGGGATGCAAGAGCTGGGAGACGAAGTTTGAGATGCCATTTTGGCACCTTGTTGATCCAGCGACAGCAACACATCGCGGAAGGCTTTCCTGTCGACAACCGTGGATGCCAACACTATGAGTTGTTTAGTAGGCCGCAACTCCTAGAGGCATTGAAAGAATTCTCAACCCGCCCGGATATACAAAAGTATCTCTCGTCTCTCAGCGACATCGTGCCGCCTGAGGAAGAGAACCCGCCACAGTCAACGATTCGCAGCACGGCGTCGCTCGGCACGTTTTATCTGCCAATCGATAGCGACGACGAGGAATTGCCATCCCCTTCTCAGTCCGCACCTGCAGGCTTAGACCAGGACTCGAGCCTGAGTCCGACAGCGAGGATGACCCTGACGATTCTCACGGCCAATATGAAGCGGTAGATGGTGATGAGACCGCGACAGCTCCAAACTCACAAACACGCTATCCGGTAGGTACAAACGTGAGCTATTTTACTGCGACATTTGGGAGGCTACCTGATAGTGATGAAAGTCTTGGTTGAAATGTTTTCTTTCTTTTTATTTGGGTTGTCTTCTCATTAGAGAGGAGTTCAACTTTGATTTGCTACGGGACCTTGACATCGGCGATATACTTGGGCGCCTTGCTACACATTATAGGTCGTTTTTGCTGGGCCATGGATGGCAGATTAATATTTACTAAAGCTGGGAATTTTTAGGCATATGTTGGCTTCACATCAGCAGAGGACTGCTTTATTTGGTTCAATAATGATAGGTAATGATGGATTATGAGGAAATGAGTTAACGGTAGATAAGAGACAGCTAATGTTACAATACCGAGATTATCTTGATTCCTTCTTTTTTTATTTACACTGTAGGCTTGGTTGGAATAATCCCCTACCTACTTGACGGTGCGGTCAATTTTTTCTCGATAATAACGAACCGAAGTATCAATGCAGCGAAATTGAAAAAAAAAACCCCGAACGAAAACGAGGAGGAATAAGAAAAAAGCAAAGTCGAGGAGGCTACGTAGGATGCAGCAGCGACGGGAGCGCAAAAACAAAGCGCAGAAAAGTCCAGAGAGCGTGAAGGAAATTGAAGCTAGTGAAAATTGAAAGGAATAAAAGTTATATAGGCGTAGTCACGCTGAGGTCAGAGGAGCAATGCGCAGTGGCGGTCGCGATACTTTGTTGGCGTTCTGGTAGGAGTTGTCCGGTCGTGACGCCGTCGCGATAGCGGGGGTATTCCCATGGGCAACAGAACATATTAGCCTCTTATCAAAATACACATTAGAAAGCCGTTTGCTATGCGCTTTATCTCGCGAGAATTTTGGCGCTGTGCGGCAAACGGAGAAGCAGCACGAATGCAAGCTGCGACAAACGCGCGCCAGCCATAACTGTGCTTCCACGCACCGCTTCCTCTTCCTCTTTCTGCATCATCACCACAACTCCCACATCTCTTCTTTCTACAGTTCAAGCATCGGATCAATTATTTTTTATCGTTTCAGCCCGTTTCAATCATCCCCGAAGCCCGCCCAAAGCCGCTCTACTCGCACCGCAGCGTACGATGGCCGCCGATGACGATTCCGACAGCGACTTTGCCGCGCTACACACTCTCAATCAAGTCGAGGGTGAAGATGAGGTGTCCACGCTCGCGAAGGAGACACAGGTTTCCAAGAACAAGTCAACGGCCGCCAAAGAGAAACTCACGAGCAGTGGAACCGACGACAAGGATGCCGACCTCTACCAGGGAAGCAGAAACACAAAGAGCTCTGTGGATTCAGCATACCGCGCATTTCAGAAGGGGAGTAGCAATGGGAAGGACAAATCTTCTGGGCCGAATGGCCTAGACTCTTTTTTCATCCTCTCTACTGTTGACGGACATGAAGACAGCCTTCCCCTCAAAATGCGACAATGGCTGGACCAATATCCTAACGAAGCAACCACCCTGCGCCTGACCGTAAGCTCTTTTGTTTTACCTAATGGCTTCATATATACGCCTGCCCTGAGTCTAAAGTTGACTGTGGCGAAGAAAGACAAGATTATGGTTAAAAATCCGGACTATAGGAATGGCTACTACGACCCGACGCTCCAGAGCAACGGTCTTCTCAACAAGGCATATAAGTCAGTTGTTATAGCAGCTGATGTAGTTATCCTAATTGTAAGTCTTGTTATTTGCTTTATTTTTCTTATTTTTCTTATCATAGCCATAGATGATAGCAAAACCACGACAGACCCCCTCCCCACACCAACGGCGAACAACGAGTCTGCCTCAAAAAACCTGCCGTTGCAAGTTATAATAAGCAATTTACATGCTAGGCCGCTGTGGAAGTTCCATACCCTATCGCGGCTTTTCTTTCGCCATCCCACCAGCCTATGGTGTCGGCGTTTGGACTTCACGCAGCCATCCCAGAATATCCACCGCCTCTGTGTCAGAAGCGACTAGATCTAACGCGGGCTCAGGGTCGCGTTTGTAATCCTCAGGTCCAGGGACGAGGAGGATGTGAGGTGCAAGATGGATGGTGAGGAGGATGAGAGGTGAGGTGCAGCAGTGCGAGGAGGAAAAGATTTGATGCGGGGATGCGAGCGCAGCACCGGTCGTTTGTACGTTCCTGTAGAATATCTAGCTTCTAGCTTTCACATTCACAAAGTGGCCGTGACGCCATAAAACTTTTTATAATTAATCCTTTAAAATAAAATTCTTATTTTAAAATAACATAAAGATATCTAGGTACTTATAATATATATATTAAAGCTCTTAAAAAGCAGGGCTATATTAAATTCTGAGTAATGAGAAGCTCGGGCTCTTGCGAGCAGCAGCTGCCTGCAACAAATTACATTATCGAAAGCGGCCAAACACCTTCAATTAAACTCAGAGCACCTGCGAAGAGCATTTAAACGCGGAGCACCTGCGAAGAGCATTTAAACGCGGAGCACCTGCGAAGAGCATTTAAACGCGGAGCACCTGCCGAGAGCATTTAAACGCGGAGCACCTGCCGAGAGCATTTAAACGCGGAGCACCTGCCGATAGCATTTGAACTCGGAGCACCTGCGTTTAAACTCGGAGCACCCGCAAAGAGCATTTAAACTACATCACCGACTTTTCCTTTCGCCTCCCGCCTCAAAGCGGTGACCCCCCACCATCCATTCAGCACCTCGTACAGTACACTTACACAACTCAGCAGAGTCATATCACTACTCTCCTACATTCTTTCTTCTATTTTCTTTCGAAACCCTTCCTCTTCTTCTTATCTTTCTTTCTTGAATAGCTTCGTCCTCGCTCTCCCATATTTTCATCATGCCTGCTGCACCAGCAAGGCTGCAACGGCATTGGAAGAAGCTCGGCTGGTCTGACCACCCTCGCCCTTGCGCGCCTAAAGCACCATTCCGCCCCGAGTACCAGAGGCCATACGATGCAGATCGCGACCATGAATTCCGCGAGATTCTCGTCCGCATGGAAGAGGATGATAAGGAGCTCAATCTCGACGATCTCGAGTTCGAGATCTGCGAAAAGAAGGTCGACATATCCTTCTTTTACAAAAATGAAGACATCGAGGCGCCCAGCGAGTCGGAGCTCCTCCGCCTACCACCCGTGGTCCGACGCAACGTGCTGAACGCGCAGCAATATATCAAGCGGACGCCGCTGAATGAGCTTTTAAACCGCGAGCCGGTCATGGCGCCGCTGCCGAGCATACCGGATCCCTACGACGACAATCGGATCTGGGGATACCGCGACAAGTATCTCTTCAGGCCAAAGCTCAAGCCTCGCGAAAAGGGAGAGCCGAAAAAACGAAAGTCTGGAAAGCGCCAGGCGTCGGCGCGCCCCGAGGAGGCCGACGTGGAAGCGGACGGCCCGGCTGCGGCCAAGCGGCAGCGCCTTACACAGAACGACAACGAGACGCAGGAGGAAGAGGGGCCGGTTCATCTATACCATCATGGGCTGCCGACGCCAGAGCCGTCGCCTGGGTTTAAGCGATCATGCGACAGACCCATGACCTCCATTGAGGACCATGGAAATGAAGAACGGAATGTCCTCAATGTCCTCCCAGGGGCCAACAATGATATTGTCGCGTTTCGTGCCACTATTCCTGATGCTCCGGCATCTGTTGCTGAAATCTTTGCTCCTACCATATCTTCGAAAAGCACCAAAAGTGTGCATCGACGCCTAAAGCCCAAGTTCTCCAACCCGAAAGTCAGAACGTCGGCTCGCCCCGTTGTCGTACCGGACCCAGGACCACCGCAGTTCACTACTCACGGCATCCTTGCCTGGCCACTCGAGGTCCGTCGTCAGCTGTACCGCGCTCTTCTTGTCCGCGACGAGCCCATTCGCGTGCACGCCAGCTAGGAGCTGGTGTACCGCAATCAAAATCTCGGGTTGCAGCCAAAAATCGTCCAAGCCTGCCGAAAAATCTTCCAGGAGGCCGCCGTCGTGCTTTACGGCGAAAACAGATTCCTCTATCTTCTGCGCGACGGCGCCAATGAAGTGTGCGACATCATGGCCGTCGCCCGTAATGACGATCCGTTTCCGGCCAGCGACGTCGAAGAGCCCTCAGAGGCAGGCCCGACCACCCGGAATCGACGCGGCCGTCGCAATGGCGCGGTTTCGACCTTATCCAATGCCGATATCAACCTCGACAGGTACATCAAGTACATGCGGCACCTCTCCATCGAGGCAGAGCATAACCGCTTCACCGGAGAAGCCGAAAGACTCGCCGTAAATGCCATCAAGGTGTTTACTGATCGCTACACATGGTGTCCGCTGGCACCTGGCCTCAGCACCCGCATCGAGGCTCTGGAGATTCGGGTCGTGCCAACGTGGGACCATAATCTCGACAGCTCTCTCGAAGAGTGGGTTGGCGGCTTCACCTTCCTGGACTGGTTCAGCGGCGATTCGGACCTCGTCAAGGCGGTGCGCGCTCTGTCCTGCGATAAGTTGACGGTGCGTCTCCTGTCGCCGCCCGCGGCCGGTGCGCGCGGCCGATCCCGGCGCCTACGCGGTGCCGCCACGGAGGAGCAAGGACCATGCTTCACCTACCACCTTGACATGTATGATCTGCAGGCCACCAGACTGGTCAGCGAGTACGGGATCCCCGATCCGTGGGCCGCGGATGCGGCCATGCAGCAAGGGCGCGAGGCGCGCTTGAAGGAGATGGACACTGAATTTGCCGAGCTGCGGTCGGTGCTGAAAAAGGCGTGCATGGATCCCGGGTATGGAGAGCGCGGTTTTGCGGCCGCTCCAGACGACGATACTGCACTGGGGGGCACCGGTCAAGAGCAGACGCAGGCCATATATGGCAGTGGAAATGTCCTAGGTGCCGGCATTCAAGGCGGCGGTGTGGCAGATGCTCAGGATGAGGAGGCCGCTGGTATGGAAGGGGAAGATGAAGAGGAAGATGAAGAGGAACTTCCTGCCGAGGCCGACGACGAGACTGATGAGGATTATGTGGACTAAACGATCAAGTCCTATGAACAAGCATGTATTACAATCTTGCTATTGGCGAACCATCATGGCGAATCTTGCTTTTTGCTATTTCTTGTACTATTCTTAGCTGGCTGGAGCTTGGACACCAAGGCAGCCGCCTACACCACCGCCAAAGCGAGACTGATACGAAATCAGAAACCGCAGGGATCATGGAGTTATTTGCTATTTTTTGGGATTTGGATGGCAGGGTTCAACAGGACAGCGGATATCAAATCAATTTAACACCTCGATAGAGGTTAGCTGAATAGTGACAAGGGAGTTTGCAGAGACAGCAGATATCAAATCAATGGAAGTTCGTTTTTTTAAAAAATCATAACTAGTCATGATCGCATATAGCTTGCTTCTCGAGATGCCCACCGTTTTTCCCATGCAAATGTCCCCCCGCAACTACGACGTCTCAATCTTCAGCTTGGTCACGTCGAGCGTCTCCATGTCCACCAGCACCACCTCCTTGGACTCGACAAATGACGGCACCGCGACGAGCCGCACGCGCTGGCCGTCGGGCCCGTGGATCATGCGCGTGCCAAACTCGGGCTGGTTGCCCACAAAGTACAGGTGCGGGCAGGCCTTGAGCACAAACGGGTCGTCGTCCTGGAAGGGGTAGCTCCCTGTATTCTCATTAGCACCAGCGTTACGAGGTTGGGGGCAGATTAATAAGAGGAAAAAGAAGAAAAGAAACTCACACAGCGTATCGGGCGCTGTTGGCGCGCAGCACCGCCATCGGCACATGGCCTCCATCATGCCCAGCCTGTCGTCGCTGTCCACGTACTTGAACACGTCGTCCACGTTCTGGCCGCCCGTGCCCAGCACGCGCCACCCGTCCACCTCGGCCTCCCAGGGGTTCGTCACGCTGTCAAACCACCCGGGCGCAGCACCGTCCGCTGCTACCTTTGTGGGGTCGGCGCCGAACGCGCGCGCCGACGGGAACAGCGCCGTGTGCAGCGGCTGCTGCGGGTAGCTCGCGTTGGCCGGGTCGCGCGCGCCGGGCAGCAGCGTGACGGGCATGGACGGCAGCAGCTCGCTGACAAACTCGTCAAAGAGCTGCGCCGGCAGCGCATTGTACGCGCTCGCGTCGTAGCCGTACTTCTTATTAGTACCGGTGGCCGCCGCCTTCTTGTCGTCTTCGGCGGCGGCGTCCTTGGGCGCGCTCGCCGGGTTGATGGAGTCGCCGGCGATGATGAGCCGGCTGATGCGCGACGCCTGCGCCTGCGCGTCCGGGCTCAGGCTCTCGCCGAGCAGGTACTCGAGCAGCAGGTTGACCTCGACGGCGGCCGAGGCGTCGACGCCGGAAAAGTTGAGGCCCGAGACGATGGCTATTTGTCTGTTACCGGCGCTGCTGCTGCCGGGGGTCGCGTCGTCTGTCATGTCTGTGTCTTCTTGCTTGTGCTTGCCGTTCGTCTTGGCGCCGTTGGGCGCGCCGGCCAGTGCCCAACGCTCGGGCTGGGGTGGCAGGTCTGGGAACTTGATGTCGAGGATTTCGAACTCGCCGTTCGTGTTTTCTGTGCCCATGACGGCAATGATGCAGCCCGTGACCAGAGGGATCGTCTTGAGAATATCGCCGACGAGTCGAACGCGGCCCGAGTCGTCTTCGAGCGTGACTTGGTCGCTGCCGTCGTCGGAGTAGTATTTTTGCGTCGAGATGGGTGCGGACAGCCAGCGCTGCGAATTGTTAGCCTGCGTTCTAGTTAAAACGTTGGTCAATGGCAGCATACATCTTTAGACACGTCCTCCAAAATATTTGGCTTCAGGGCCATGTCCATATAGACGGTGCCCGCCACCCAGCACAGCTCGCCCTGGCGCACGTCAAGTACGCGTTCAACCTTCCTGGCCGTCTCGCCGCCAATTTTGGTGTCGTCCCAGGCGGCCGAGGCGACTAGCTCGACGGCGGGCTTGATCTTGGTGAGGCGCAAAAAGTACATGTCGCCGTACTGCTGCTTGTACGAGCGCTGCTGGTTGAGGGTAAAGGTGGCGAGGGACTTGTAGGAGGCATCGTCTCGAGGCGGAACGGAGAGGGGCGTGTCTCTGGAGGAAGGTTGTCAGAAGTTTTTATTGCAAGATATACGCCAGAACCAGTCGGCGCACGACAATGGACAGCACTCACGATGGCTTTTGGAGCAAGCTCCCAGACGCCTCCTCGACAGTGACCATGATAGCGGTCTAGCGCGTGTGAAGCTCGTAGGGGGAAAGGCACAGGCAAGACGGGATCGAAACGAATGTCGGTGAGATCAAAATTCGCAGTGCAGGTAAGCTGTTGTCGCAAGCTAAGTAGAGTATGAAGAAGTTCGAGGTACCCGCGTTTTACGCGACGACTGGTTGGCGCGTAAAGTGGCGCTGTGGGGGAGGCGGGCAAGCAGGGCGCAGGGTCTCAAGACGGCACAGCGTTATGAGGAATTGAGAGTTGTAGAGCTCATTTTGTATTTCGTTTGAATTTCGACGTTAAAGAAGATATATAATTATTTCGATCAGAAAACAAATTCGACATTCGAGTGGTGTACCCGCGTGACTTTGAGTGCGTCTCGCTCTACCTTGGCAGCTGCAACTATAAACTCAGACAGCCGCATTAATTGCCGTTAGTGCATATTCTCGCAAATTGTTCTTAAATTTTGCACCTTTGCGTTGCAGATGCTCCTTCGGCTGATGTCCATATATGTGGCGCACCCAGAATGCTACCGTCCGGCCCGGCTCATATAAGTCGTCTAAACCCTGCATACGGGTGCTGGTGGACATGCAGCTGATGAGACCAGCGAAACTGCCGACTTCAATTATGTCCAATTGCTGTCTCAATATTTTACCGTTAGTTTTCACCCAGTCATACCAGAATCGCATCATGCCAACCTCGCAATTGAGCCAGCCTTGAACTTAGTGCTCCCACTGCCCCGCGTTGTACCCCACCAACTGTCGCTGACGGAGGGTTTGCAGACCGACAAAATTTCTCCAACGCCGCATCACGACTATAAAACCTGCATCTCCCCGCCTCATCACTCAATTTCTTTCTCAAACTCTCTTTCATCCTCATTCCCTCTTAATTTCTTCCTCCGTCCGCCCAAACCGCCCGCCATGCCCTCCAAGCAGAACCCGCCGTCGATCAAGGTCACCGACCTGACGTATACCTTCCCCGACTACTCGACCGGCGTGCACAACATCTCGCTGGACCTGCCGCCGCGCTCGCGCACGCTCCTCATCGGCGCGAACGGTGCCGGCAAGACGACGCTCCTGCGGCTGCTCGCCGGCAAGCGGCTGTGCCCGCACGGCACCATCTCCATCGGCGGCGTCGACCCCTTCCACGAGGGCCTCGAGGGCGTCACCTACCTGGGGCTGGAGTGGGTGCTGAACCCGATTGTGCGCACCGACATTGGCGTGACGGAGCTGCTGCGCAGCGTCGGCGGCGACGCCTACCCCGAGCGCCGCGCCGAGCTCGTCGCCATGCTCGACATTGACGAGAACTGGCGCATGCACGCCGTGTCCGACGGCGAGCGCCGCCGCGTCCAGCTCGCCATGGGCCTGCTGCGGCCCTGGACCGTGCTCTTCCTCGACGAGATCACCGTCGACCTCGACGTCCTCAGCCGCGCCGAGTTCCTCGGCTGGCTCAAGAACGAGACGGAGACGCGCGAGTGCACCATCCTCTACGCCACCCACATCCTCGACAACCTCGCCGGCTGGCCCACCCACCTCGTCCACATGCACATGGGCTCCGTCAAGGAGTGGGACACGGCCGACAACATGCTCGCCACCATTGACGGCACCGTCGCCGCTACCGGCAACTCGCGCCTCGGCGAGCTCGTCATGACCTGGCTGCGTGACGATCTCAAGGCGCGCGGCCCGCGCAGCGGCATCAACCGTGGTTCCGAGGGCAAGACCTACGGCTTTGGCGGCATGAGCGTCGGCGGATACGGAGACGAGTCCAAGCCCAAGGCTCATTAAACCCCACCGAGGTTTTGTTTTTCTTCTTCTTTTCTTGTTTTATTCAACACATTGGTAACGCATCATGACTATTACGTTTCTCAACTTTAACATGAGAAACGCGACAACTTGGCATTTGGCATCTGGTACATACAGTCTACTTTAACATTAGACACGGAGCATGGGAAGGATCGGAAACATGGCACGCATCATTCAACGGACGGTGCTTTTAGGAGGGCGTTTTGACATCATGGACAGCAGGGTGCAGATCTCAACACTGCGCCCAGACGCTCTCATTGATTTGGTTTTCGGGTTTCAACATTAAGCATGATGCGTGGGTTCTGGCTTTGCAATTTTTTTCTTTCTTCTTCTTCACATGATACCCTGTACTTCAACAAACCGGGCACGGAATATTACTACAAACACTCTACGGATATAGCTCGTCCACTTCAACTGGACTCGGGAGCGGAACCTCAACCTTTCCAGCTCCCACATCTGTACATAACCACAAATTGAACATGATCATCAGCATTGTAATCATTGCTGTCTCATTATTCATTACTATCTCGCGGGGCTCATTAATGTACACGTCGTTCTCTTTTACGACTCCTTGCTCGTCCAGCTCTCAAGCGCCTTGGCCACCGAGGGCATGCTCACTTTCAGCAGGTCCTCCACGCCGCCCAGCCCTTTCGACCGCAGGTTCTCCAGGACACTAGCCCGGTAACCATTGAAGCCGATGCGGATCCCGCCCGAGGTGCCCAGCTTCCTCAAGCTGTCCTGTGACACCGGTCCCGCGTGGCGCGTCTCAATCGTCTCATCCACTGCAATCTGGCGGTCCTCCAGCACGCGCAGCGTCTCGATGCTCTGCAGGCAAAACACCGGCGAGTACGACAGCGAGAGCATCGCGGCCAGCGAGAACGTGCGGTCCACGGACGTCACGTACCGCGCGAGGCGCTCGTACACCGTCCGCGGCAGCATGCAGCCCTGCTCGACATCCTTCTCGATGCCAAACGCGTGCATGCGCCACTGCAGGTTGACAATGTCGAGCAGGTTGCCGTTGTACCGGTCCACGTCGGCGTTGGTGTACGACGACGCATCAATCGTGGGCGTGTCGGGGCTGCCGCGGATTTTCATGGCCGTCTCGAAGCCCTTCTTGTAGGATGACATAATATGGCACATTCGCGCGATTGTTGCGAGCGACTGGCTAAAGACAAGCAGGTAGATGAGTGCCGACGGCGGCAGCTCGATGCAAATGTAGTTTTTGAGGGTGGCGTCGGTGAGCAGCGTCAGGTTCTGCTCATAAAAGGCGAGGATGGCAGATTCGGCGGCCAGCGACGGGTTCGTCTGCAGCATGGTGAGGGCGAGCGTGCCCGCGTGCTGCACGGTGGCTGTGATGGTGCGGCTAGCATATGACGGGATATTTTTACTTGACCGCAAGACAGATGCCCAGTGATGAACCAGACCTGTGTACATGTTCAGCAGTCCTAATTGTGTGGCCGGTCGGTGATCAGCCACTGCGCGTTCCAGCGGCTGAAATATGTGTTGATATAATTCTAATTTCGTTGTAAGCATAATGTCTCGAGAGAAAGTCGACGTGTTACTTGCCTTGGAAATCATGAAGCGGCGTGTACGCAAGAATCTCAAAAATGCACGCACGATTTCCTGTACCGCTCCAAATCTCAAAGAAGCGCGCAAAGAAATTAAGAACGACCGTCGGCAAGTTCTGTCCTTATTAGCCAAGCACCAATCACAGTAAAACCCTTTGCTTACCTTGGTCTGCATGACAAAGTCGCGTACCACCTCCATAATCTCCCACAGCGTCGCGTCGTCCGCGTCGCCATCGACCACGTCCTGCAGCGCCGCGTTCAGCCAGTTGGCGATGCGCTGGAAGGACTCGGCGCTCGGCCGCAGCAGTAGCAGCTTCTGCAGGAGCGGGTCGGCGAGCACCGCGACGAGCTGGTTCGGCAGCTCGAGCTTGTCCATCTTGTCGACGAAGCTCTGCACGTTTTCGATTTCTTCGAGCGTGACCGAGTCCTGTGAATCGTGTTAGTGGCGGGTGAGCGTGGGAAACAGGTTATAGGACTTGCCTCTGTGGCATGCGATGTATGTACAGACGGCAGGGCTTTGTTCCGTTGACCGCGGCCGACTGTCTTGTGTACACGAAAAGCGTCGCGCGGGCGCGACATGCGCTCCTGTGTCTGTTGCAGATGCGCCTCCTGCAGTGCATCTAGCCTTTCACGCCATGACGGGTCGGGGTGCTGCTGTTGTTAGCTTCCAACGCCGACATACATTCTGATGATAGCATACCTTGAATGCAGAAGCTCGCCCGCGAACGGCCTCTCCAACGATAATTTCCGGATAGTAATCCTTGTACACGCGTAACAAGCCGACCAGCGTCGGATCATTACCCGTCTGCCTCGATAAATTCAGTCTTTCAACACCATTAGCTTCCCTCCCTATCCGTTAACTCAGTAAACCCCGATTCAACTTACAGATTCTGGATCCGAAAGGGCCGCACGTGCTTCCTCCTTGTAATCAGCGCCAGCAGGTGCGTCAGCGGCGCGCGTATCGCCGCCGTGTCGAGCAGGTTGAACAGCACCGGGTACGCACGCCCCAGCGCCGCCGGCTCCTCCAGCACGTGGTGCACCATGATGAGCCAGCGCAGCAGCAGCGCCTGCACCGCCATCGACGGCTTCAGCCGGCCGTGGCCTAGGGCGCCGACGACGCGCAGCGCGCTGCCCGAGGACACGCGCGTCACCGGGTACAGCCCGCGCACGAGAACGCCCAGGCTCGCCTGGTCGAGCGTGCTGGGCGCCGTGATGAGCGCGAGCAGGTCGTCGAGCGCGGCGGGCAGGAGGCCGCGCTCGTAGGCGAGCGACGACAGGCTGTTGACGGCCGGCTTGAGCAGCGTGGCGCGAGCCTTGGGGGCCAGCTTGGCGGCTGCAGAAGCGTATATCAGTATGAAGACTATATGTTTTGTTCCATGGGATGTGAAGTTTTTTTTTCGGGCATGGGTTAGAACAGGGTGTGAGTGAGCGAGCGTCTCATACCGGCAACAATGTCCGCGACCAAGTTGGTAATCTCATCGTCGGCCGCAGCAGGCATCGTGCGCGCTGCTAGGGGCTTCAAAATATGTTATTCTGTGAGTGTGTCGGACTTTCTAGATGTTATGTAGAAGAATTCATCGCAATGTATTTGACCACAGCGCTTGGAGGTTCAATTGCGCTGATGTTTGCAGAGGCAGGTGTCACTGGCGGCGGCAAGACGCGTTGGCGTTTAATGGGCCGCCGAGCACCAACAGAAATTCGCTTACCCTGAAGCACAATTCTGAATCGCTTTCCTTGACCAAAAATTCGTGCAAACGCGTCGTATTAAACAAAAAGTCGAGCCGTTTACATGTTTTTCTTCCTCGTGCTCAATTCTGAATTTCTGCCACTTTAAATGCCATGGCTAATAACTGACGCGACAGTAGGTGTTTACTACTTCCTCGACTACGTTTACGCACATATAACATCATCAGGCTCACTTGACGTTGTTCGATTCGGAGAATTGTTTATAAAACCACTGAATTGCTATCCGTGAGTCATTTCGTTCTTTAAATACAACCCCATTTCCTCTTTCTTCTGAGCTAAGTGGTATAGTATGCAAAATACAAAGCTTTGAGCACGATTCTAATAGGCAACACCCAAGACAATTGTACATAAGCCGCTCAAATTACAGTCAAATCAAAGTACGCCTCCCAAACTTTTGTTATTTAATGCATCCGCAAGCAAAATTCCGCCCACTCTCCTCCCAAAAATACAAAGAAAAAGATCCTCCTAGGAGGCCCATTTGGTAAAGTCTACCGAATCTACAACTGAGCAAGCGGGGTTGGTCAAGTAGCCGACCTCTGTATCGTTTGTAGTGGTAGATGTAGATAAAACAGACGATCTGTGAGAGGTCTGTTCGCTGGTGCTCGTGAAGAAAGTCGCCACGCTGGTTCTCCGAAGGCTGTTGAGACTGTCCCGCACGCTGCTGCTTGGCCGTGAGCCGTCCATAGGTCCTTGCTGCGGGCCACCTGACAATGATGCTCCAGGAGGTGAAGGCGCCACTGTTGTATTCTTGGTTCCATAACGTTCCCGTAGACGTTTAATCTCGCGGAGACGGCTTGTCCACGAAGAGATGTGCTCACCACCCTCTTGGCTATGCCACACCATGGCGAACATGGTCGCATTCAAAGCCAGCAGTCGAATGAAACCAGGGAGCGCCCTCAACGACACCATCTTGGTTTCCGAGGCTGGCGAGATTGGCGGAAATCCTGGTTTGCTCATGACCTTGACCATGTAGAAAGGCTGGCCCGAGTCTGCCTCAGGCTTCGTTTCTCGTCGAACAATAAAAGAAGCGCGCGACGCCGGAGTGATGACAATGTTGACAAAATTGAACTGACTGGGGAATGTGTCAAACTTGAAGGGATGTCCCGAGTCGTTGAAAATAATGTTAACAAAGTCATTGCCGATATGACGCTTCTTCAGAGTACAAGAGGGGTCTCGCTCGAGGTTGGTTGGCATCTGAGTGGTGACGTGAAACACAATCTCGGTAACTCTATCACGCCAACAGAATGTGTACTCGCCGTCCGTGTCGTACTCGCGATCCAATCCCTGAGTGTTGAAAGTCGCGCCTTTCAATCGGGTGAGGGTACCCAGATTATTGAGGAATTCAATGTAGTCGCTGCTTCCAGATACATTGGCCAGGATTTCAGCCTCCTCAGTCTGACCTTCGCCAATGTAAATCACTCCGACTTTGTGGCCGTCAAGACTAGAGCTTCGGTCGAAGACACGAATAGAACGATCAACAGCATCATCGTCAGGTAGAGCAATAGGCCGAGCAGCATCGAAGCTTTGCGGAATGGGCGACAGTAGCTGTACTAAGATGTGGTTTGGTAAGATTGCGTGGCTCGTTGGTTGACCGTCTCGTGAAATATCCAAGTGGTTTTCAATCTGATGCAGCGGCGGAGGTCGATAAGCTTCGCGAATCGTATAAGCTGAAGTACCAGACGGTTGCCGCTTGACAACATGTGCCCAGCCCGTAAGCATGCCTTGCTTCACGGTGACGATACTATTTCCAATGAGCCATCGCTTTTTTCCAATCTGACCAAATCGGTCTTCTGTAAAGTACGGGTCTTTTGCTGACTCGTCGGCATCGGCATAGGTAACTCGCTGCATAAAGTCGACGGAAGTAATGGCCTGCTCTTCAATCTGTTGAGCCGGGCCGTCCACATCGGTGAACAGCTTTCTGACGATCCATGACACGTGGTTGGCTCTGTCGGGGAGCTTTAGAGCTAGGAACCAAAATATAATGGCATGAAAGGCAATCGCGTGCACATATTGAGGCAAGTCATCAGACGGCGGAGTATGGTTGAGTTCCAGCTGGTTAGATTGTGGTGTTACTGGTGTTGAGACCTCACTGGCTCTACTGCTTCTGTTGGAATGTCGCTTCTCTCTTGCGTAGTCGAGATATCGAAAGCAGATACCGAAAACAGTACGAAACTCTTCTTCTCTAAAGTTGACGTAAACGTTGTGCATTCGGCTCAAGCAGGAGAGGAATTCCAAAATATGAGCGGAGACATGAGGCTGCGTAATGATCTGCGCCATCTGCGTCAAGATTTGGACGAGAGACTTGCTCAGGGACAATGGGAGCTCGTGGCAACATATGGACAGTGCATGGATGCATGCCTTGGCAGAACGTTCCCAGCCCGAAATGCCCTGGGCAAAGGTTTTGACAATTTCGTCTTCGTCAGATTTTTGAAAATACTCGTGGTAGCTGAGAATCATCGTCAAACTTTGGTATAGACAGATGGCTACATCAGCCTTTCGTAGCCCATAAATATTTGGAGGATCTGGAAGAGTGTTTGTTCGCAAATGATCGCAGACAACCTTGCGAAGATCCTGTATTTGCGGCACAGCACCTTGAAAGATGGCATGGTTGCTTAGCTGCAGCGGTAGGTGAACCAAGACAAAGCTGTAAATCTCCCAGTCAGCGCCTTGCAGGATTGACAGAATACCATCGAGCCATGCGGAAATATCAAGGGTATGAGCTGCCGCCGGGGTTGACGAGTCTGAAGATGATGATTCGGCAGTGTCGTCTTGCTCTACATGGGACACCAAAATAGGGCTGATCGCAATTGGGGCCTCACAAGGCAAAGCCTTGGGATCAGGGTAATGCCACAGTTGCTGGTGTCTGGCTGTAAGTCGAACGCTTGCACCGCTAGCTGCTCGAACAGGTATGGCTCTTTCACTATGACTGAATGAGACGCCTCTGGAGGGTCGGACTTGGATTCCGTGGTCATTTCGGGAATAGCGCATGCTCTCAGCAGCCTCTTCACTCTTCTTCTTGATGACAGCTGCCTCCGTGCGACAGATTGAAGACGCCAAAAAGTCGATATCCAGGTCATTGGTGACATATATTCTGTAGGCCCAGTCTGCACGTAGCCTGAACAGCAGCTTCATGGCAGATAAGCGCGCGTCTACTTCGCAATGACCCAATTTCGCGATGGCAACGAGAACATTGAAGAGCGCAACGCTTTTCTCTTGGTGAGAGTTCATCAATCGCAAAAACATGGCGACGTAGGCACGAGTGACAGCGTTGGAGGGCGATTCGTCCGCCACGAGGTCATGTTTCTCGGCTTCGCTTTCTATACTGGTGATTGCCGCAGTAGAGCCTAAGACTGGAGACGTGAGCCTATCGTTGGGAACGATGCCTTTGAGGGTATTCATGATGTAACCAAACAGCTCCATGTCGCAAGATTTGGCGACGGAAACAACGAAAGTCATTATGGCATTGAGAACGGGGATGTCGCTTTCCTCTGCAACATCCTGCACAATACGCTTGGTTAGACGGGGAATAAAGTTTTGTTCGGCGCCGTCGCCGACAAGTTCCACAACATCGTATGCGTCCATGACTGTGTTCAGCGCGATGAGACGAGTTTTGGAAGGGCGCTTTCGATTCAGGAAGAAAGCGTCCAATACCAAAGAGATGTTTTCCTCCCAGTCCAAGTCGGAGGGCGAACAGCACCTGAATTCCTGAAAGTAATTAAGGACAGTTCTCGCTGTGGCATCCGAGAGCAATTCGGGAGCTTGGGTAAAGAAATTGACAATGGTTTGCCGGGGAATGTAGTTGGTCGTTTTCTGATTCATCAGCAGGTCGAGGCGTGCAATCAGAGTCGTCAACTCAGTGGTGAGGAATTCTTCAGCAGATTCTTCCTTGGCAGTCTTATCCCCGACAATAGCCATGACACGCTTGTAGCATTCAGCGCACACGCGGAGGGCGACAGACCAATCTTCGTCAATGACGAGCTTGTGCATTTGACCAGATCCGTCATCGAATAACGAATTAATGAGTTGAATTATGGAGCCGTATACTCGAATGGAATTGGATGCCTTGAGAGCGTTTGCTAAGCCGTCAACCAGCAGTGCGTATGGGACAGTTGGGTACCCTTTATCTGTGCTCTTAGCCAGAAGTTTTTGAAGTACCGCAAGAGCACCGCGAATTTCTCTGCTGGTATCTCTGTCGCCGGAAGCATCCGGGGAAAGATTTCGAAGAATGTCAAGCAAGATACGCACAGTCGCCTGGCCATTGTGCGACTTGAAGAGGTTGGAAAGTGTGTGCCAAGAACCCTTATGAAGGCCGGGAACCAAGCAAAAGATGGAACCCAACACTTGAACACATTCTTTGAGCTTATCGTTGGGAATAGAACCAAAAGTAACAATGACGTCAAGGATGGAAATGCAAGACTTCAGATCGTCCTCGACGCTGGTGCTCATGCAAACGTTGAGCAGCATATCGATGAGTTTGGAAACAGTGGCTTCACTAGCGGTGTTGTAGCCGAATTTCATGACATCGTGGATAAAGGAGAAGAGCTGTGCCAGGTTCTGGTCCTCACCCGATGCAGCAGCGCGTTTGGATGATTTGGGACCCCTCGCAGCGTTTTTGCGCGCCAGTCTGGTAGCACTGTAGATCTGGTGAAGCCATTCTATCAACAAGGGGATAGTCTCGTAGTCGAAGCCTGCCAACTTGCGGCCGCCATTTGTCAAATCAACCAGCGCGGCAAGCTGCAGATGGAAATCGTCTGGGTGAGCGTGGGCCGTAATCGTTTGGAAGTATTCTTGTCGCTCGAGGTCTGTTGAGGACGTATGCTTGACACACTCGGTCAGGAGCTCCCAACCGGCGATTCGGACAGCAGGCGGCTTGGGTTCGTCTATTAAATCTTTGGCCGCGTACCAGATATCGAGAACAGGATTCAAAGGATATTCCGAGATTGCGTATCGTAGAGTTCCAGCTGCAGATATGCGCTCGGCGGGTGTACCAGCTCGCAGCAGCTCGAGAGCATCCATGTGGTTTGTCGCAAGACCGCGGGAGTGTATAGGCGTCGCATTTACGAACTCAGTCTTTGGCTGAGCTGCGGCAGGCGAGGGGATGTGCGGCGGGGAGCGGGTGCTTTTGGCACTGGTGAGGCCTCGCAGCACGTTGCTGAGGCCGCCAGGGCGGGCGGATTCAGGCGACGGTAGATCATTTTCGTGCTGTCGAGACATGTGCTCGTCGTTGTGGGCGCAACGTATCGGCGGTGACGGCTAAAACAGATCAATGTGTTAGCCAGGCAGTCTGCGACCAGAGAAAAGAGTGACGACAGAGCCGTGTGCCGATAGCTCGGCGCACACAAATAAAAGTGCAGGCACGAGAGCAATTATCAGGCCACTCCCCGCATCGTGGACAGCAGTTGGTGCATGACTATGCACCGACTGGGGTTTGCGCAAAGTGTATTGGGCAGCGGTGCAGGTGGGCTCGACAGCGACAGCAGGAATGCGTACCGGTTGGCGACCTTGATGAATCAAAGGCCGACAAAGATTTCAGATTGCGAGACGGACGGCATAGAGGAGCAGAACGGAGAAGCAGCGATCGGTATACTGGGCCGGGACTAGAGACGGAGGTCGAGGATCGGGACGGCGGCGAGTAGTGGGATTGATCGCAAAAGGAAGGAGGAAAGAGACGAGACGCAGCAGCCTGCCACTACCACACACTAGCTGCAATGCTTGAGAGCAGCTATAACAGGATCATCGGCGTTGCGGGGCGTTGCGGGAGGGGCGAGAGATGCGGCAGGTATTTCGTTGGGTATGAAGGAGAGTAAAAAACAGAAGACGCAGAAAAAGAAACGCAATCAAGCCCAGGCGGAAGCGGCGTGGTGATGGCGGCAGGTGACGAACGAAGTGGCTTTTGACTAAGGCGGCGATGGATTTGGCGGCGACGGCGGCGGCGGCGACACAGAGAAAATTGAAGCAGCGCCTTGTCTTGGAGCCAAAGCTTAAAACGGCGCTGTGGCGGTGACTGTGGCGGGTGACAGCGGCTTTAGCGTGGCAGCTAGGGGGAGCTCCAGGAGCACAGCTGTCACGTGCCAGGACTGCCACTGCTGCTGCCAGCTGTGTAAGGTACCTAGCCAATCGGCTTACACACTGGACCCTGAATTGTAGGCGTGGTAGAACTCGACCGTCATAGGCTTGGGGCAGCAGCAAAGCCGTCGAACAACGCATCGCAGTGGATTCAGAGAGTAAAATCAAGTAATTTGCTCCTGAACCCAATTTCCTTTTTCGGCAACGATGTGAGGCTGAAATTGGTCTCTTATATCCAATTCCCCGTTTAGACGAAGTAACCAAAACGCAACTGCGAAAGAAGAGAGGCGTCCGAACATGGCGAAGTCGATGTCCATCGGGAAGACCAGGTTTTTGACCCATGGGAACATAGTCTTCACGACAGAAGTAGGCTTGATCTTTGCCTGTTGCACAAGTACATATGGCATGTGCCAATGAAGTCGGGGAAAGAAGGCTATAGCTGTATCAAGGGCCATCCACATCCGAACAGATAGTTAACAGCTCCATGACATAGCAAACGCCCCCATACCACTCCTTGCTTCCATCTATTTGTTTGCTGCCAGCGCCATGTCTTGCTTTCTCAAGCACCCAGCTTACCATGCTATTTATACAAATGTCGAAAACAGTAGCAACAAACGAGGCTAACTAAATTGGTATTCCCTGTGCATGTTCGTGCCGCAAAGTTTGCTCTGATCACCACATCACTTTTAGGGTGGATTCTATCTCGGCAAGCTAGCTGTTGAGATCTTAGTTTACAAAGTAAATCTCTAAAACAAATATAGATATATATACATGCATATTTGATCCTTTACTAACGCTACTTGCGCTTACAAGCTGGCTTCTACCGTGGTTCATGCTCAGCGTTGCTGCCTGCGCCTCTAGGTCCTAGTAGCACGCCGCCGGGTACGAACATTTTGCGAGGCAATTACTTCACGGCTAGCAGATGCGTGCAGTTAATTTAACTACAAGCATCCAGCAATTCTGTCTTTATTAAGTCCGTCTCGATACACTGGCTCACACAAGGCTCTACCACCGAGCTTGAGTCAGCTTGGGCCAGCTCCAGCTCCAAAAAGCCCAGACCTCGCTGGATAGTACCAGCTCCCCCACCCGCAGCCTGCGTTGTCCCGCAACCACAAAAAGTCCACGCATCATCCAACACTACTTCTGCCTCCAGCATCTTCACCCACGCCCTGGTTGTTGTCCACGCAAATCTCTTCAAAATGGCGGCCGAGATGGAGCAAATCGCACAGTTGCTCAACGCAACCCTCGATCCCTCCCAGCACAGAAAAGGTACGCCCTCTTCCAGCTCCCCTCATGACCCCCCCCGCCTTTGTTGTCCAGCTAATAAACAAACACTCTTCAGCCGAATCTGCGTTGAAGCAGGAGGCCAACAAGCCCCAGTACTCGCTGGCCCTTCTCACCATCGTCAGCAACGAATCTGCCCCTGCCAATACGAGACTCGCCGCCTCCCTCGCCTTCAAGAACTTTATTCGCACAAACTATGTCGTATGTCGACCCTCGCGCCGCGCGATTCTCGTTCCCGCGACAAACTTCGACAGGACGCACGAAGCTGACATACCGTAGGACGAGGAAGGAAACTACAAAATCTCGGAATCCGAGGTCCAGACCATTAAGGAGCGCCTCGTCGGCCTCATGATTGCCTGCCCTCCCAACGTCCAGGCACAGCTTGGTGAAGCAATTAGCGTCATCGCCGACTCCGACTTTTGGAGGCGGTGGGACACCCTCACACAGGTAGGCTCTGCTGCCCGCTCTCGCGTCGCACACGGCTAACCCTTCGCCCTCCAGGACCTCGTCAGCCGATTTTCCGCTACCGACCCCAAAATCAACGTTGGCGTTCTCGAAGTCGCACACTCCATTTTCAACAGATGGCGTCCTCTGGGAAAGACCGACGAGCTGTATATTGAAATCAACCATGTGCTGCAGACTTTTGGCCAATCTTTCTTCCAGCTTCTTGTGGTACGTATTGCGAAACAATCCGTGTATTTGCTTACTCTCGGCGCTGACCACGGAAATGCAGACCACCGACAGCAAGATTCAAGAGTGCGCCAACGACAAGCAGGCCTTGCGCGGCTGGTTCGAAACTCTCGACCTTCAGATCAAGATTATGCACGACCTTTCGAGCCACGATCTCCCTCCCATTTTCGAAGACAACCTTGCCAGCGTGGCCGAGCTCCTTCACAAGTACCTCACATACACCAACCCATTGTTGGACACTGAGGACGACGACGAAGTCAGCATTGCCGACACGGTGAAAGCCGACATCTGCGAGATCCTCGTTCTCTATACCTTCAAATACGACGACGCTTTCTCGCAATACTGCCAGCCCTTCATCACCAGCGCCTGGAATTTGCTGTCCGCCACCGGCACCCAGACCAAGTACGACATTATTGTCAGCAAGGCCCTGCACTTCCTGACAGCCGTCACTGCTACGGCGCAGTACTCTGGCTTGTTCAACAGCGAGGAGGTCATCACCCAGATTGTTGAAAACGTCATTCTGCCCAATGTCACTCTCCGCGAATCCGATGTCGAACTATTTGAAGACGAGCCGATCGAGTATATCCGCCGTGATCTGGAAGGTTCCGACAACGACTCGCGCAGACGCTCCGCCACCGACTTCCTCCGCAAGCTTCAAGAAAAGTTTGAGACCCTTGTCACCACTGCCGTCTCCAAATACATCAACCACTACCTGAATCTCGGCAAGACGGACTGGAAGGCCAAAGACACCGCCATCTACCTGTTTCTGTCCATTGCTGCCAAGGGAGCCGTCACTATCGCGCAGGGTGTCAAGACTGTTAACCCTTTGGTCAACGTTGTCGAGTTCTTCGAGCAGCACATCGCCTCGGACCTCGTTTCGTCCGATGCCTCTGAGCCGATTCCCAAGGTCGACGCTATCAAGTTTCTCTACACCTTCCGCAGCCAGCTCAACAAGGAGCAATGGAAACAAGCAATTGGACCTCTTGTCCAGAACCTCAACTCGTCCAACTACGTCGTCTACACTTATGCCGCTATTGCCGTTGAGCGTGTGCTGTTCTTGACTGACGACAACGGCAACCACACATTCGACCGGGAAGACATTGAGCCTCTTTCCAAGGATCTGCTCGACCACCTGTTCAAGCTTATTGAAAAGGACCACAGCCCGGCTAAACTACAGGAAAACGAGTTTTTGATGCGCTGCGTCATGCGCATCCTCATTGTCATCAAGGATGGCGCCGCGCCTCTTCTAGACAACGCTCTGACACACCTCGTTGCCATTACCAACATCATGAAGCAAAACCCCAGCAACCCTCGCTTCTACTACTACCACTTTGAGGCGATGGGCGCCCTGGTTCGCTACTGCGCCGCCACTAGCGCTCCCGCCCTCAACTCCAAGCTTTGGGGCCCCTTCCACGAGATTCTTGCTGAAGACGTGACGGAGTTTATGCCTTATATTTTCCAAATCCTCGCTCAGTTGCTGGAATCTAGCCCCGCCGAGACCATTTCGGACAACTACAAGGGTCTCTTGCAGCCGCTGCTGGCGGCGCCCCTGTGGGAGACGAGAGGTAATATCCCGGCCTGCACCAGACTGTTGTCTGCTGTCATTCCCAAAGCTTCTGCCGATATTGCGGCGAACAAGCAGCTGGAGCCACTTCTGGGCATCTTCCAAAATCTTCTTAGTAGCAAGAAATTTGAGTTGAATGCCTTTGATATTCTCGATGCCTCTGTCAGGGCGTTCGACCCGTAAGTAGACGCGACATGTGCCACCGAAACATGAATGCTGACCTTGAATGACAGAACCGTTCTCGACCCGTACTTTGGCACTATTGTCCAACTCATTTACACCAAGCTGCAAGGAAACCCTGGCCAGAATCTGAAGCTTCGTTTTGTCCGCTTCTTCCACTTGATCAGCTCCCGCCTCGAGGCCGGCTATGGTACCGACTTCTTCGTCAAGCACTCGGACAAGCTGGACGAAAAGGCCTTTGCCCAGGTGTACCCACCGTTTGTCCTGGCCGAGACGGAGAAGCTGGCCCGTCCGGTGGACCGCAAGTTGGCCGTTATCTCGCTGACCAAGACGCTGTGCGACTCGCGCATCTTTGCGCAAAAGTTTATGAAGGGCTGGGGCAACACCTGCCGCATCCTGCTGTCGCTGCTGGCCAACCCGCCGGCGGTGGCGGCCGGTGGCGGTGACGAGATCCTCGCCGAGTCGAGCGTCGACGACATTGGCTTCGGCACATCCTACACGCCCCTCAACACCTGCAAGCCGCTGGCGCGCGACGAGTTTCCCGACATTCAGGACGTGCCGAAATGGGTCAAGGAGTACATGGCCAGCGCCAACCAGCGTCACAACGGCGCGCTGCAGGGCTTCATTTCCGAGCGTCTGCCGCCTGAGCAGCAGCAAGCCATGGTGCAGTACCTTTCTTAGTTGACGAAAGGGAATAGACATTTTCATGCGATGATAGTGAAAGAAGAGAAATATTTTACGAAAAGGAGAATTTCAGGAAAACGAGTTGAGCATACTTGGGAAAATTGGGGAAGAATGCAAAGAGGACGAGATACAAATACCATGGGCATTCATGTGGAGCGACTTTTAATGTAACGGGATGGACAAAAATTACGGCAGGTTTTGCAAGGAGGAGCGAGAGAGGAGGGTTTCACGGCCTGCTAAGAGATGTACACACACACACATTTATAAAAAAACCTCGACTCAGTAGTCGAGGTAGCCAACTAAAGGGAAATAAAATAGATGGTTCGCCAAGTGGCACCAAATTCAGCAACATCTTCACTGCGTAGTCTTTTGTGGGTTTTTTGGGTCAAATATTTTGGTTTTGTATTCCGACTATGTACGTTACACTATAAAGATTATTCCGTGTATTTGAAAAAAGAGGACATCTCTCTTAAATAACGAGTTGTAATAGCACAATAAAAAAGCCACCGTTGTAAATATCTTAAACGGGTGTATAAAAAAGAAGATACAGCGCAAAGGCTGCCCTGCCGAACGGAAATAACCAAAAACGCAGCAAACGCAGTCTCATAAAAAAGAGGAAAATCGAGGTTTTCGTTGTAGAAAAAAAAAAGTGTCAAAAAACTGTGTTCTTGGCGTCGTGAATGTCGTAATTGGGTTGAAAAGAAAAAAAAAAGAAAACGCAATAATATGCAGAAATAAATTGCGAGGAATGGTGTTGAGAGAGGACGTAACAGTGCGGGAAAAGCAACAGCTTGTCGTCGACGAGTGGTGTTGATGAATGGTATCATTTGGTGTTCATACAAAAGGTTTCGTAGCAAGCCAAGCCAAGCACCAAAGCCTGGCTGTATTAGATATAAGATGCAGTCTCCTAATCACATGGACCTGTGTGGCCTGATGATTACAGGAAACCGCCCTCGGACGATACAACGTTGACGCTGCCTCGCCAGCCGCACTTTTGCTCCTCTCGGTTTCTTGTAGCTTGGCTACTTCCGCGAATAGAGAGGTTGGTCCGAGGCGCCGAGGCGCTCACGTCCACCTCGCTGCTGCGTCGGCTGCTGGCGTTGCTGGCATTGGTCTGGACAAGCAGCAGGCTGCTGGTACTCGAGAAGCGCTTGGTGATGTCGTTGAGGCTGAGCCTCTTCGAGCTGGAGCCAGAAGCACGCTTTTCGGCGGCGGGGGGCTTTCGGTAGTCTTCGTGGACTTTGCTGGGCAGGTTGGGGATATCATAGGTAGCAGGCGAGGCCACGAGGTGAGGCGTACTTTGCGTGCGCTGGGCACCTGGCCGGCTCTTGGCGTGTGCGGTATGAGGGCGCACTGGCGGAGCCGTGATGGGAGCTTGCGCGGTATCGGCATGGAAACTCAGATGATTTCTAGAAGCTGAAGGCCTGTGACCAGATTGCACTTGGGCATTACGGCCGGCAATAAAGTCCAAAGCTTTCTGGGCGTTGGGGGAAATCAAGTTGGTCCTGCGTGATTTACCATAGCCGTCGTCTCCGGTGTCTGTATCGTCGGACACCTCTGACTGGTTTTCTTCCGAGGAGTCCTCGGCATCAAATGTGCTCTGCATAGCCATACGGTTTCTCTTCTCCACGGCTTCTTTTTGCAATCGCCGTCGCTCAGCTTCGCGCATCAAAGCATCAAATCTGGCAATGGAGCTCAGCTTCTCCTGTCCAGGTACATCTGGGATCGCAAACGGAACATGTCCAAGCTTGAAGGCTCGATCAAGAATCGTCTCGCCAGGGGCAGGTGGCGCATTCACGTCTGGCATGTCGCCGTAGTAGCCGTGGCTGCTCATACTGTCGCGCATGTGCGCGGGCGAATTGACAGCTGAACGGTCTTGCGCTGAGCCGGACGTCCAACCTTCTCTCGAGTCACCGTGATGCTCCCCCGACGGTCCAATGTCAGTGGGGAGCACCGTCGTGTACAATTGGCCGGGGATAGGATAGTTGTTTGCGGCAGAGGGTGAAGACAGGTCGCTACGTTTGGAGCGCAGGCTGGGCGACGCGGAGCTAAAAGTAACAGGGCGGTCCCTGGTACCAGTCGAATATGTCGCTGTTGAGCTTTTGTGCTGCAAGCGGTTACCACTACTGCCAGGTCTTTGGAAGTATTCTGGCATGTCTCGGCTGCGCGTGGTGAATGGGCTCGTGAAGACGGGAGACACAGGGCTTTCGGCATTCGACATGGACTTTTTGGCCAGGATAAATCGAGCCCAGTCATCGAGGGTATATTGAGTATCCTCTGGAGCTGCGCGAAACCAGAGAGCGGTCACGCCAGAGTCCTTGTTCGAAGAGACAAGGCCGGCGGCACGGCTAGACCGGCGCTTGCGCTCCTTGTCGGAGAGGGTTATGACGAGAGTCGGTTGCGCGAGAGTTTGCTTCCGGTGAGAGACGTTTTGTACTTGGCAGTCGGTTACCAAAGAAGTACTCCATTGTTGAATGGGCTCGGAGTCGTCCTAGGAGGGAGATTAGGCAAGGAGTTGTTGAGTGAAGACTCAAGTTCAAGAAGCATACCTTGTGTTTATATACAGATACAAAGTATTCGTCGCTCACAGCTTTGGGCAAATTCTTCGAAATGGTGCGATTGCCATTGTGGCAGTTGTGACCATTGTCTCGCAGGACTGGTGTCTTTCGACCAACGAGGACGTATCGGGCCTAAGAGAGGGGGAATGTCAACAGCAGAACATGACGCGACGGGAGAGAGCAAGCACGCACCTTCCAGCTAGCTCGTCCGAGAATCTGGCTGCGATCTGGAGGGACAAGCAAGAAGCCGTCGAGGGTGTCCATCTTATTGTCTGGCGCAAGGCAGCGCCTGGCCGCAGGAGAGTGGTGGGCGCGGCGTGGGGAGCGAGTGCTATAGGATCATGCTGGAGGAAGCGGCAAGTCGAGCAAGACAGAGTCCGCAGTCGGGTTCAGAGAGTCGCCTTTTCGTCGAATCGACTCGAGGTGTTGGACGGCTGCTCCGATCAAGCACCGGATCGGTACACTGTTGGTAGATGCGTCGGAGCAAGGACGGGCGCGGGAAGCAGAGGAGAGGAAATTGGGCTGCGGCGATCGAGTGTACGGTCGAGGGGAACGATGAGGCAGTCGAGGTAAAGAAGCAGATGTACAAGACGAGCAGCGTAGTTGGAAGAAGAAGATGAAAATCGACGATCCGGTAGTGCGCAGCAGAAAATAAAACCTTGGGAAAGGGATGCAACTAAGAAGTAGTTGCTTGAAGGAGACGGATGCAAGAGGTGAGGCGGCTTGGGGGTGCAGCAGGAGAGGGTGCAGGTGAGGAGCCGGGGGTGCCTGTAGCTTTGGGGAGGGGGGACCATGTACTAGGTACAGCGGGCGCAGTGGAGGGCGACAGTGGATGGGAGCGGGTTGCAGTGGGCTGTTTGGTGGCACGGCGCTGTCTTGGTACCTGGAATACAGCGCCCTGGGGCTAGATGAGGTGCGTCTCTACCTAGAACGGTACCTCAGGTACCTGGAGCATCATCCCGGGCTGCTGGTCCTCATCTCCCAGCCTGATGCAGTAACAGGGTAGTTGGGCATGCAATTAATATCATGCATCTGCAAAGATGAAAGAAAAATAAAAATAGCGAGTCAATCGCAAGCCCAGGCCCCATCTCGCCATGCAGCCACCAATTCCCAGCGACACGATGCTGCCCCCTGTTAGGTAGGTAGCGTCACTGGCTAAGGTACCAGTACATTGGCCATCAGGACAAGCAGCCCGTACCTGACACGGACCATGATGTTCCTGACCTGACCCAGCGTGCCAGCCAGCCCCGGCCAGCTGCCATTGGGGCAAATTAGCAAAGGTCCAAGGCACGCCATCAGAGACAAGAGCAAAGAGAGCAAAAGACACTCATTTAAACGACCAAAAAAGGTGTCACGCTGGCGGGACGTGGAGCCGCTGCGGGTGCAGATGGCCCGTACCGATGGCTAAACTTTGTCGTGACCGACTCGGCCGCTGCCAGTATGAAGTAACTTGTGTTTCGGTTCATTGGCCATGTTGCATTGATGCCAGGGCAGAAACGGACGCGATGAGTATCTACAGTATATCTGGACGAGTATGCCGTTCCGCTGCCCCTCGATCATCTCCCCAAGCCAGATCTACATAACGGCAGTAGCAGCGGCAGTGCAGCGGCAGTGGCAGAATTGGCTGCAATATTAGATGCCTATAATTAGTACAAAGTGCCAAATATCCCGAGGCCTCTTTTGTTATGAGTAGGGGAGTAAAGTGAAGCCGTTCAGAGAGCAACTAGGTGTCTGCAGCCATCGCCATATCGCTCGCCTCTTCTTTCGCGTCTTGTTCATGAGGGATCAAGTATTAGAATGCATCTGCACAAAGCTTCCATGCTTCTTCCATGCCTCCCTTCCTCTGCGCCACCAACTGTGGCTCTTCTTATCCCACCAATACCAGCTCTTAAGTATGCTGCATGCAGGCACAGTGGTGAGCAGCTAGATCTGATCCTACCAAAAAGCAGAGAATGTCTATTTTCGCTTAATATTGATCAATTCTTCAATCCTTCTTCTTTTCTATTTTTTCCTCTATTTTCTTTCTATTTTCTTTTTACCACAAACAACGCTGTGGCTGTACACGTCTACCCCTCTTGGCTGCCCACCAAACTGGCTTCTAGCTCCCCCAACCCGCTTCTTCTCCTTCCACCCTCATCTTACTTATCCCCGGCTATTGCTGTGCGCTGCGGCAGAGACATTGATTGCCCCATCCACCCATCACGGCCATCCACTCATCCTCCGGCATTCGTCCTGACCGTCACTTTCATAATCCATCTGCCAACAGTCTCAATTCATTGCTGCACCTCTCCGCTCGTCGCCAATGGCATCGCTTAGCTTGCTGTAGCTCCGCTCGGCTCCTCCCACACCAACTTGTGCTGCTCCAGCGTCACCGTTTCAGCCTTCGCATTGACCTCTGGACTTCTGGTCCGCCGCCTCGACGGTTGCAATGCCAACAAAGGCCTAGCCTGCAGGGGACGACATGGGCCGACCAGGGGCGTCTCCAGGAACAAACACACCCTGCCAGCCCATCTGCGCACAGCAGAACCACACTTGCCTGCCGTGCCATGCCATCTGCAAACGCCAAGCTGAGAAGAGCAAGACTCACCTGCAGACTGCAGAGGCTTCTCTGTTCGGGCGGCCTGCAGCAACAGACTAGCCGAGACTAACAACAACCTTCTTGCCTCTTGTTTGCACCGCAGGGACCGCACCGCCACGCCTGGCGAACCTTGGGTCAGCGAGCTAACCCACAGAGCCCATCCCACACACCATCTCCATGTCTCCGACGCACTATCCCGCCAGACTCCAGCTCATCCCACACGCATTTTGACCTATCACTTGCCGAGATTCACACTCATGCCATCGGCCACCTGCCCGTCTTTGTCTAATTGCTCCTGGCGGGGTAATATACAAGGCAACTCTCACAAATGCCCAACAGCCAACCACGTAAAAGACTGTTGAGCACTGGCCAGACCAGTATGGCTCAGCCGGCTTGGCTGCGGCAGCCGCATATCAAACGCCACAACGACGCCCACTGTTGATCCAGCTCGCTCGTCAAGTTTCGCCTCCACGGACCCAAGCAACTCGAATATGTCCTTCCGACGGCCACGGCACAATTCCCGACAAGCTCTCGCATCTTGTACGCCCGTCGCGGCCAACATATCCCCGAGTAGCCGGCCTTTGTCCGAAGCCTCCTGCGCCTTTTGCCACGCATGACTCCATCTTTCTCACGATGATGCCTCAATTGTTTCAACAGGGCGTTTTATTTGGAATTGGCCCATGAACTGGTGGCTTGCCAGCTACTTGATCTCTGCTTTGTAATCCTTTATCAGAGATAAGCACATATCAGCACTTCAGCAGTTGGGTTCCAAAGAACTTCCCCATCTCGAATGGAAACAACCGAAAGCGACAATGTGTGATGTGGCACAACGCAGCACTCTGACAAGCTATATTCCCCGGTCTGCACGTCAATATGCGCCTCAGTCATGCCAACACGCGAGAAAAAGAAAACATGACCCTACAATTGCGCTCCTCAAGACATTTGCTGCGGTGGCGTCCACTAAAACCGCTTGGCCCACCTCCTTGGTCCCAGCTAGCCCAGAGCTGCACCGTCCATCACGGGCTACAGCAAAGCAAAATCATGCAGTCCATTACAACGCGAGAAAAGGCGTCACCACCACTCTTTCAGCTAGGCTTTGGCCATCCAGGCCCCAGCCCAACTGTCGGTCCGCCAGGGGTCAGCCTCGCTGGAACCAGGAGCGCCAATCACTAGCTACTGGTCGTTGGCTCTTTTTATCAGGACGCACAGGACACTCTGCCCGATCAACGCCGCCATGTAGTCCAGTTTACACACTCCCATCAGCACCCTACTTTCTTTCAGGATCACGGCCGCCCCGAACGCAGACAAGCAATACGGTAGCAGCGGGGCATGCGGCTTCCTGTCGCTCGCCGTAGAGCTAGCAATGTTATTAGCCATTCTCTTGACCCCAAGAAAGTTGAAACCGCTGCCTCCGGCGTTGACAGATGCGCTATCGAATGGCCCGCTGCGAGGTGGACGTTCTAGAAACCCAGACTAACGACCGCCCGCACAACCTTCAGACCACGACAGGGGTGAGCCAGGGCCAGCCCGCTCGGAGGACCCCTTGTCACAGTGCATGAGATTCGTGGGACGACGAATGAATCAGGCTCTGTCCCTTTCAATGGTCTGAAGCTTTGTACGTGGCCATCTGTCGTGGCATATTGTTACGCTGCTCAATTGAGCCGCTCCGCGGCGGACATGGCCGCGGCAAATATTGCAAGCCGTTGCTTGCAAGCCGAGGAGATTTGATTGATGCAGCTGGAAATGGCCAACCGAGGACCCATACTAATCGACTGCCAGTTATGCCGAATATCTTGCATCCCTTCATATATTCGATCGCTCACCGAAATGTCTGCCAAGCACCCGGTTGACGAACCTCCCTGGTGCTGGGATAGCATGTCATGTTCATTATGCAGTTTCACTGACCAAATTTCGGCTTCTCAAGCCAGATGTCATCCAGTGACTGTTTGTGCTACGTTTGTCGTCACATGTCTGTCAAAGCTGCCAATGCTGTGTGCCCTTGGCCGCCCAGCACAAAGCTGGTCAAGGCTCCTCTGCCCAGTCCGCCCGGTCAGTGCCGTGCTTTATTATTTTGCGGACATATGAGCGACATGCCGGCAGTCCAAACAAGATGCACTTCTCCGAGACGCCCGCCCCAGAGGACCACCCAGCTGGTGTACGGTGGTCAGAGCAGGCTAGGCGCCACGGAGCCACGGAGCTGGCCGTGATGCAGCCGGACGACGCATTGGTCAACGCCATCACATAAGCGTATCGATTCTGTAAACGAAAACTCGGATATTTTTGTTTGTCATGGCTTTTGCCTTCTCGCAACAGAGTTTCTGCTGAAGAAGGTGCCCAGCGCAGTCTAGCCCCTTTCGCCCTGCAGTCATCTCCAAGCAGAAAGTAAAAGCAACCGGTCACCAACTTGCGGAATTTATGCAGACCGAACGGCAAGCTTGAACGAACACACCGAAAACAAAGGCCCAATCGTCAATGCAGGGGTAAGCGTGATCTTCACCCACATCGTATAATTCGTATCTCGTCTCCTTTACCTTGACCGAGAGTCTCAGCCAGCAACCTGTCTTTTTTTTTTATCAGACACGTTACACCGTATGTTTTAGGTTTGGCTATACCTGTCCTTGACACACACTTTTTCTTCTTTTCTTTTGCTGGCGATTTTGGTCGATCCGGCGGTATCTCGGATCGTGGAGATGTTAGCGGTGCTTATTTTGGCAACCAACCCCCCCTACAGCGCAGAACGATCCCTGCCTGCCAAACGAAAGAAAGCCATGTAACGTAATATCGTGAAGATTTTTTTTTCAACACCGATGGCGTGTTTTATTTTGTGCCTGCAGCAGTGCAGCAGGGGACGGGGAGAAGCGCCGTGAACAAGGGCCGCCTGCACCCCTGACTTTCGAGCCGTCTTTGCTGCTATGATGGAACTGGCAAGGTGTCGCATGCCCGCCTTGTCCCAACCAGGACAATACATCCGTCGCGGGCGTTAAAAAATTTCTTCCGTACCTTTCAGCTCGTGTGATTTTTTTCTACCCCTGACGTTGGGACTGGGGTACCGTAGATGGGATAAAACCCGAGAGCCGTGTGTACCTGAAAATGTAGGGCCGGGGTGCTCCCGAAAGGCTGGCGCACCACACCGACGACCGAAAAGAGAAGGTCTCCGGGGTACAAAAAAAAAAAAAAAAAAAAAA
>PHFE01000008.1:1934036-1961017 GCA_002796755.1 Paracorniculantispora psalliotae
GACTGAGACAGTCGTCCGTGTAACGGGCCTTTTTGTGGTGTACCGATTGCGATGTGCACGATAGACGCCACAGGGCTGAAATGTCAGGTTTTGAAACCAAGTCAGCTACGGATGTCGATTCGTTGCACGATATACGCCACATTCAGAAACAGGTAAAGGTAATATCATGGAAGTAACATCAAAAGTCTTATATTCAAAAGGGGTTGGATGGAAAACAGCTGCTCGAACAGAGCAAGGAATAACAGCAAAATGAGTCCGTAAACGACGCATGAAGAAGAATGAGAGTTGTTCTGCTATAAAAATACAAAGAACAAAGCTTCAGTATTTTAAAACAAAACGTAGGCAAACAAGTAGAAAAAGAGGTATAGCCTCAAGCAGCCTCTATAGCAAAGAGAGAGAGATATATATATACGTAAGCAATTCTACCCCAGAGTGGTGTGTGTAATGTAGGCGAAGATGGGATGTGTCTGTTTTCTCTTTTGCTTTATCGAACATAAAATAAATAAAAATTGTCCCCTAAAAGCACCTGCCCAATTGTCCATTTCCCCATGAATGAGTGTCCTTTTACAATAAACAAAATCCAAAATAAAAAGTTGCACAAACAAAAAGAAGCCTGGATAACAAAATGCAAAAAGTAGTTTGAAAAAACAGGGATATTTTCCTTTCACCCGCTCATCTAGTAAATGCCTTCTTCGGGAATCCGCCATGCGTTGTTACCGGGTACGCGTGCATGCACGGTTCGTAATTCAGCGGCGCGCGCCTTGTTGCTCCAACTGCAAATCATCATTAGCATCCGTATTCTTTTGATTCGTACTTGTGTGATGGTGTATACATACATCTTGACGCGACAGTCGTCGCCGCCAGACGCGAGCATGCACGGATCGGTTGGGTTCCAGGCCACGGCGTTGCAGCGCGGACTATGCCCCGCGAGGCGCTCGACGGCGGCGCCCGTGTTCTTGTGCCAGATGAGGATGTTACCGTCTTCGCTGCCGCTGACCACGAACCCCTCGTTGGCGCCGCCAAACGCGCTGCGGATGAGAAACTCGCCGCCCGTGTGACCGAGGAACTTTTGCTTGGGTGCCTTCGTCTCGATTTCGATGAGCTGCGCCTCGCCGTCGCGCTTGTTAAGGAGCATGTGCTTGGAATCCTCGCTGATGCTGACCGAGGTGGGACGCGTCTTGAGTTCGTGGCTGTAGACAAAGGCGCGCGTCTTGGCATTGTAGACGTGGTACGTTTGCTGGTCGTCGAGCGCCACCAGCCAGCGCCCGTCGGGCGACAGCGCCAGGTCCTGCACCCGGTGGTCCTTGTCCCATTCTTGAATCTCGTCGCTGTCCACGTAAAAGGTACACAGGCCGCTCGAGCGGGAGAGGCCGCCGAGCACAAAGGACTTGCTGTCGGCAGCCCAGAGGCACCCGCTGACGGGTTGATCAAAGCTAGCTAGCTTCTTTATTAATGTGCCCGACTGGGGTTTGGTTAGCAGTTGTAGAGCAAGGCAGGTGACAGGTTGGTGTACGTACTCTGGCGTCCCAAAGCCGCGCATAATGGTCTTGGGAACAAGTGACAATCATTGTGTCGTCGGGGCTCCATGAAATATTGCCCACGCCTGCTTCGTGGTCGGCAAGGATGCAGGTAATGGAAAATGACGTCGTCTCCCATATCACCACCGCTTCACTGCTACCGCACGCAGCAAGTCTGGCTCCATCATGTGAGAACTGAACCTGCCATGCTTCGCCGGCCAGATCTGATAGCTCGAGAGCGACCTCTGTAGGAAAGTGTCGACGCTCGCAGGAGTGGTCAGAATATAACGACGGCGAAGAGGCGGCGGTGTGATAGAGGCAAGTATCGATTTGACTCTTCTTGACATGGTCTAATAACACGGCGAGACGGTTTTCGGGAAGCATAACGGAGGGTGATATACATTCTGTTCATAGTTAGGAATCATTTTCAGCAGATGGATCAAGTGGTACCTACTGGAGAGTTCTGATAGCAATCTGTGACGAGAGCGGCCTTGTGCGCCATCCCAGTTGGCCTTGGACATGAGATCATCTGTTGAACGGCACATGAGCAAGCTTGATAGCAATCGAAGCTTCTCGGTATCTTGGGACAGTGGCGTCAAGTCGTTGCGCAGAGCCATGAGAGCACGAGACGTGTCACGCTGCTCCAACAGCTCGAGGTACTTTTGTTGGCGAACCCAGAACCGCATCATGCTGCGATCTGAGCCAGAGGCGAGCACGAGGCCGTTTCCTGGCTCACCCGGCTCTTCGACAGTTGTCGCACCATTTAACAGCGTCTCTGTCTCGTCCCAGGAGCCGCGCAGCACAGAAGATCGAAAAGCGGCCACGGTCGGGCTCTCCAGGTTGAATCCACTCTCGTCGCTCACATTTTCGGCGGCAGTCTGATAGCCCATGTCGGTCAAGGCCTGAATAAGGATGCGGGTGACCTCCTCTCTGTTGTGACCCAAGTATGTGTCGGGATTCAGGCCCGCCCCTGCTCGCTTCCCCTTTGTCGACGAGCCATTTGTCGCTATCGATGCTTTGGCGTCTCCATTTGCTGTGGTGCCGTTTGCTGTCCGCGTCGACGATGCGACGGATGTGCCATTGGCTCCGGCCTGGGCGACAGCTCCGTTCGAGGTCGCACCGTTCTCATCGGCGACGGCCATGTCTGCCGGCGCGCGTCTTCTTCGTTTGGGTTCTGGTCCTGCCTGGGAGTCTGCGGCGGAAGCTGCAGCAGCCAGGGCGGGAGGCGGCCCTTGGGTGTGGTGGCGGGAGGAGCGTCGACGACGTCCGAGAATCTGGCCCGGTTGCGGCGGCGGGAGGAGAGGGGACAAAGACGCGACCGAGGAGGATTCTATATTCGCACCGGCGGCGTCTTGGACAGCGGAATGAGCGTGGGCACGCGAAGCAGGTGTGACGGAGGAGGTCCCGGGCGGGGGAGGGGCGGGAGTCGTGTTCGTGGTTGGCTGCTGTGCGGGCGTCGTCGTCAAAGGGTCGGGAGCGTCAGCGGGGCGGCTATTCGAGTCTGAGAGTCGATCCAGGTCGACCTCGCCGCGGCGGGTGGCCGCGGGTTGAAGAGGCGGAATTTCTTCAGGAGCCGGCCTCTCGGGGGGCCTATGGCTCAGGAAGCGTCGAGTGGGAGGAGGCAGGGAGCCGCACGAAGGCGGACGGGCGTGGTGGTGGTAGGAGGTGGTGGTGGTAGGAGGTGGTGGTGATGGCCTAACGGTGCGCGGTACCCCAAGAACGGGTGGCGGAGTCGCATGTGAGTGGTGTGCTTTGGACGGCGTGCGGTGTGCAGCTGGACGAGCCGCGTCTAGGAACGGGATGAAGACTCGAGGTTGTACGAGGGAAGCACTGGCCGGCAGTTCGTGATACGAGAGGCCGGGGTTGGTGAATGGTTGACGATGGGAGCGAAGGGCGGTGCGATGGCGGTTTGGGGTAAGATGTTGGAGGATGCATACCTGCTCTCAGTGCTTCTCAGTGCTAAGGCAAGGTCGATATGCCGGAACGGCACAAGTGGAGGCTGAGGACATGCACTTGTCAGCTTTGGGCAGCTTTTAGCGCTGTTGGGGACAGCTGTACCTAAGGTAGTGGGTTTCCAGGGAGCGTAGGGGGCTGACGGGCGGCAGACATCCACTGTAAGTGACCCATTCGCAGAGTTACAGCGCTGTTTGCTGAGCTGATCCCACTAACTTAGTTGGGCATGCTGTGCTGCTGGCCATACAAGATGTGGCCGTCATTGGAAGTTTGCTTCTGTTTTATTTCATTCATTAATAGCAGACAAAGAGCCATCAGGTGACTCGCCCATGCATTTGTTCACTGATTCATACCATATATAGTTTGGTAAGGCGGCTCGTCATTGCTCTGCTGTGTCTTATGAGCAACTTCCGTCAACGGCACAACCAGGGCCACAATGCAGCCCGTGCCAGTAAGACATTGTCATTGTCTGCAGCCATGCAACCATCAGTGGCCCGAGCTGCGATATGCGGTTCGGTGATGACAATAGCGCAGCACTAGGAGCGAGTCCCGAGTTCGATGTCCAGCGGCTGTAGTGGAGTCGCTCTCGGCTCGAGTGGTCCCTCCGTCGTTGCAAGTATGAAGCCAGAGGCATAAAATATAATATAAGAGCACTGTATTTCTATTCTGATTTCATCTAACTGTTTTAGGGAGTTTTTTTCCCCCTTTTTTAGACCTTGCGTGTGTCCTGCACTAACAGCCGCTTGGAACAGAAGTGATCTTCGTCCTCCCTCACCAACTAGCTGCAGATTCACCGTAATCTGTGGCTTTGAATGGAATAAGAATATGCTAATGAACTATGTACTTGTGAAATCTTGTCTTTGATGCTTTCAGCATATTGAGCAACTATAATGCCACCAATGTGTATGTCTCTGCTTGCGCAGTATCTACTCGCTGGTGTCTCTAGAGAGCACCGAGACCTTGCTCGGTTAAGAAGTTTCCTCCAATATATACGTTCCTCCAGGGCATTATTTGCAAAGTGGTGTGCTTTGGCATGTGTCAGAGAAGTCGAGGGAGCTGTCCACTAGATACGTCAAACTGCGACAGCCTATCCAGGGCGAACGGCCAGAGACATTTGCTCTCCATTAAGCCGTATCTTACTTTGGGCTCCCTCCTTCATGCAAGCAAATCATTCCTAGAGTTTACCATTGTAAAATTTGGATGCCTGGGCAAGGCTGCTAGGCAGTGGCATGTGAGCAATGTCTGGAGCTAGACATGGCGTGCCGCATCACCAGATGACGTTGGCCCATGGCGGATGGTACGGTCAAGGCTGGAGAGGAGTCAAGTACACCAATGTTGTTTCCCATCTCCTAATGATGGCTCTGATAGACAATTTGCAGAGTGGTGATACTTTCTGGATTTTTCTTGATTTCACTGCAATTTATTTCTCGGCTATAACAGCTATTGAATTACATACCATGTCCATTTCTGTACTGAGTACATGGGTAGTTGGGCGGTAGCTTACCGCGGACCAGGTACCCGCTACCTCCACTTCGGCCCAATGCTGGTTGCCTGAGCTCAGCCACAGTGGCTTGCCCTTCGCAACCCTGTGGACACACCTGCCAGGGCACCACTGCTGCACCAACGCCTGGACGTTGCCCCTGGGCCCTCCTTCCATACCAAGCCTCAGCCACACCTGGTTGGGCTGCTGGCCACCCACCCTGGTGGGACGGAGCAACTTGCTGTCGTGTTGCGCAGCGTCACCATTCTTTGCCGCAAACCCTCCCTTTCACTATTTTCCTCGCCAATACTTCCCGTCTGCTGCGCGCATCTCTCGTCTCGGCGTTAACTTAACCCTCTTGCTCTCTGCATCTCCTGCCACGCCTCCGTCGAGCCGTAACGTGCATCGTCTCTCTAAGCCCCGACCTTTAATCTCAGACGCCGGCAGCCCACCCCACCTCCCCCTTCCAAACAAAAACGACACCGCTCCGGGTCCCCCATCGCCAGCTTCACACTCGCGCACACGAGCCTGCTTTTCCAGACGACAGCTGCTCCGCTGATACACGCTCTCGATAAACTTCGCCCATCATGAGCGGCAACCTTTCCACGCCGGGCGGTATTTCCGACCCCGCCCTCATTACGTGCGTCCTCGGTCTTGCGCCGCCTCCTTGTCACCCTGGTCGACGAGCTCGCTAACATGATGATGCGCTTCTAGTCTCGTCAACAAGCTGCAAGACGTCTTCGCCACTGTCGGCGTCAACAACCCCATCGATCTTCCCCAGATTGCCGTCGTCGGTAGTCAGTCGAGCGGAAAGTCATCCGTGCTGGAAAACATTGTCGGTCGTGACTTGTAAGTCTTGGCCCGCAAAGTGCCGCGCGGCCCAACTATTGTGTTACTGACAGCTCCTGCAGCCTTCCTCGTGGTTCCGGCATCGTTACCCGTCGGCCTCTCGTCCTCCAGCTCATCAACCGCCCTGCCCAGTCCGACGGCGAAAAGAACGGCGACTTCGATGGTGGCAACGACAAGGCCGCCAACGCCGACGAATGGGGCGAGTTCCTCCACGTTCCCGGCCAAAAGTACTATGACTTTTCCAAGATTCGCGATGAGATTGCCAGCGAAACCGAGGCCAAGGTCGGCAAGAATGGTGGCATCTCCGCCGCCCCCATCAACCTCCGAATCTACTCCCCCAACGTCCTGACCCTCACCCTCGTCGATTTGCCTGGTCTGACCAAGGTCCCCGTCGGTGACCAGCCCCGAGATATCGAACGCCAGATTCGCGAAATGGTTCTCAAGTACATTGGCAAGTCCAACGCCATCATTCTCGCCGTCACCTCGGCCAACATCGATTTGGCCAACTCGGACGGTCTCAAGCTCGCCCGCGAAGTCGACCCCGAGGGTCAGCGCACCATTGGTGTCCTCACAAAGGTCGATCTCATGGACGATGGTACTGATGTCATTGACATTCTCTCCAACCGCGTCATTCCTCTGCGTCTCGGCTACGTCCCCGTTGTCAACCGTGGTCAGCGCGACATTGACAACAAAAAGGCCATCAACGCCGCCCTCGAGGCCGAGAAGAACTTTTTCGAAAACCACAAGGCGTACCGTAACAAGAGCTCCTACTGCGGTACTCCCTACCTCGCGCGCAAGCTCAACCTCATTCTCATGATGCACATCAAGCAGACGCTGCCCGACATCAAGGCCAGAATTGCCAGCTCCCTGCAAAAATACACCGCCGAACTCGACAGCCTAGGCCCCTCGATGCTGGGCAACAGCGCAAACATCATCCTCAACATCATCACCGAATTCACCAACGAATGGCGAACCGTTCTCGAAGGAAACAATAACGAACTTTCCAGCACCGAGCTTTCCGGTGGTGCCCGTATCAGCTTCGTCTTCCACGAGCTCTACTCCAACGGTGTCAAGGCAATTGATCCCTTTGACGTTGTCAAGGACGTTGATATCCGCATTATTCTCTACAACTCGTCTGGTTCTTCTCCGGCTCTGTTTGTTGGCACCACCGCCTTTGAGCTCATTGTCAAGCAGCAGATCAAGCGCTTGGAAGACCCTAGCTTGAAGTGTATCTCACTCGTCTACGACGAGCTTGTACGCATTCTCTCCCAGCTTCTTGGCAAGACGCTGTACCGCCGTTATCCTGCTCTCAAGGAAAAAATGCACAGCGTCATTATTGCCTTTTTCAAGAAGGCTATGGAGCCCACCAACAAGCTCGTGCGCGACCTCGTCATGATGGAGTCGTGCTATATCAACACTGGCCACCCCGACTTCCTCAACGGCCACCGCGTAAGTGGCGTTTGCAAATTCGCCGTTTGAAATGTACAGTAGACTAACCAGCTGCAGGCCATGGCTGTTGTCAACGAGCGCCACAACCCACCCAAGCCCGTCCAGGTCGACCCCAAGAGCGGCAAGCCTCTGCCCGCCTCCTCTACTCCCGCCCGCACTACCAGCCCGCCCATCCCCGATGTTGACGGTAACGGTGGCTTCTTTGGCAGCTTCTTTGCCGCCAAGAACAAGAAGAAGGCCGCTGCTATGGAGGCCCCTCCCCCCACTCTCAAAGCCTCTGGTACCCTCTCGGAGCGTGAAAACATTGAGGTCGAGGTTATTAGTATGTGCACACCAGCGTAACCCGCCGAATACTGCTAACACCTATAGAACTGCTCATCTCTTCATACTATAACATTGTCAAGCGCACCATGATTGACATGGTGCCCAAGGCTATCATGCTCAACCTTGTTCAGTAAGCATCGTCTACCAGCCATCTCAATTATCATGCTAACTGTCCCAGATTCACCAAGGAAGAGATGCAAAAAGAGCTCCTCGAGAACATGTACCGCACCGACGCCCTGGAAGACCTGCTAAAGGAGAGCGACTTCACCACCCGCCGACGAAAGGAGTGCCAGCAAATGGTCGAGTCGCTGTCGCGCGCCAGCGAGATTGTCAGCCAAGTGCAGTAAAGAAATTGGGTGCCGGAACTGGCTGCCAAGCTTGCTCCAAGCGTCTTGAATCCGAGGACTGCCGCCGCAGTCGATCTGCGGCTCCGTTCTTGCAGGATCCAAACGATACAAAAGAACGTAATTTTTAAATTTCCCTTTTCGATACCATGAAACTTGTTCGGCCGGGGGTTTAGAGTAGATATGACATGACTGGGTTTTTATTATTTTTGTTTTCTTCTCCCCGTGACTGCGCAGAATGTCTGCGCAGATTCAAGGCTTATTTATCATGGCGAAATAGCTTGTGGCAGATTAGAATACAACACCTCTACACAGTTCTCGCCCTTTGATTGTGTGGTTCATGTTAAGAAGATGTTTATTCGCTATATACATGATCATTCAGCATGGCAAGAGCCTTTCAATCATAGAAAAGTTACAATTGCTGCTTAGATCTTGGACTTGTCATTGACCAGGGCCAGGCCACGTCCATTCTTATCCTCGAAATGCGTGCCGCGCTTCCAGCCGAGCCACTCGCCCAGCACCGCATCGCCGCCCTCGCCCACGCCCAACATCGACGGCAAATAGCCCTCTCCATCCACGCCCGCGCCCTGCCCGCGGTCTGCCTCGCCCACCTTGGACGTATCCTGGTGCACCGCGCGCCACGGCGTCGCGCGCAGCGTCACCGCCGGCCGCAGGTCGCCTTCCCGTGCCGGATCCTCGCGCAGCTCGTCCCAATCGAGCACCGGCGCGACGCACGCGTCCGTGCCATCAAACACGGCCTCCCACTCGGCGCGCGTCTTGCTCTTGAACGTGCTCTCGCACAGCCGCTGCAGCTCCGGCCAGCGGTCCTCGTCGCCGCGGTCCTCGTTCCAGTCGGCGCTGAGCCCGAGGCCTTTGATGAGCACCGCGAAGAACTGCGGCTCGAGCGCGCCGACGGTCATGTATTTGCCGTCGCGCGTCTCGTAGCACCGGTACCACGGGCAGCCGCCGTCGAGCATGTTCTCGCCGCGCGGGTTGGGGAACAGCGGTAGGCTGCGGCCCATGCGCGGGAACGTGGCGAGGTAGGCGCTGCCGTCAACCATGTTGGCCTCGACGACCTGGCCCTTGCCAGACGTGGCGCGCGCGAGCAGCGCCAGCAGGATGCCTTGGTAGAGCGTGGCGCCGCCGCCGGCGAAATCGCCGAGGATGTTGATGGGCGGCTGCGGGCGCTCGCCGGCGCCGCCGAGCTGCGACAGCGCGCCCGACACGCCAATGTAGTTGATGTCGTGTCCCGCCATGGTGGCATACTTGCCGTCGCGGCGGTACCCCGTGATGCGCCCGTAGACGAGGCGCGGGTTGAGGCGCAGCAGCTCCTCCGGGCCGAGGCCGAGACGTTCCAGGACACCCGGGCGGAAGGGGTCGATGAGGACGTCCACGCCGCCCGTGGTGATGAGCTTCTTGAGGAACGCGATGCCGGCCGGGTCCTTGAGATCCACGGCAATGGACGACTTGAAGCGCGCGAGCATGTCCTGCGGGGCATCGTTGTGGCGGTTGATGCGCAGCACCGTGGCGCCTGAGTCGGCGAGCATCATGCCGGCAAAGGGGCCTGCGGATGTGTTGTTAGTCGGTGCTCGCTTGGACGAGAGACTGGTGGTCACTATCGTGGGCGGCATGACGTACCTGGGGCGAGTCCGGCAAACTCAAGCACCTTGATGCCTTGTAGAGGGGGTGCGCCAACCATTTTGACTGTAGTATATGCAGTGTCAAAATGAAGAGAGATAAATGTAATGCAATTGGAAAGGGTCAATCGCAATACAAATGTTGAGATGGAGTTGTTGCAAGGCGTGTGTATATACTGGCAGCTCTGGAGCCGAGCCGAGGGACATCGGTTATGTGGGGTATATCGGCCCCGGATGCTTTCAACATTGACGACTCCGGTGGGAACTCAAGTAAAGCAAACGATTTGTTTACAAGTTTTTATCAGAAATTAATAATTACAATAACGCAAATAACCAACCCGGCTTATTCGGTCGAGCGCCCTACGTTCTCATATGCCACAAACATCTGTAGCCCATAGATCTGATCCCGATCTGGACATGCCACATATAGCCGACTTATAAGAGGGCGACCGCCAAAAGTAGAGCTGCACCCGTGAACCAACTCACGACTGGCAATTTCAATCCAGAATCCGCGCAAGACTCTATATCAGCCTGCGGGTTCTGCAGCGTCGCGTTGGCCGCATAGCTCACGTCCACCGCCGCGTCCACGTCCAGGAACAGGCCCGCTGGCAGCGGATCGCTGTCGCCATCCACGTCCGCATCGCTCACGTCAAACTCGACCACATGCCCATCCGATACGGCGCCCGCGGTATAGTGCTCGTCGCCGTCGCTGTCCAGAACCTGTAGGCCGCGTACCGGCCCGCTGACGTTGACGTCGATGCGGTAATGCCCGTTCTGCAGCTCCTGCAGCGGCACGTACATGTACGTCATGTTGTCCCACGAGTACAGCACGTTGCTGGAGGCGTTGAACGTAGTGCCGTGGCCGCCGTCTGCGCGGGGCGCCAGCCACGGTGCCACCGGGTTGCTGTCGGCTCGCTTGCCGTTGCGCACGTTGCAGCCGCCCTTCATGCGGACAATGAACGGCTTGCCCTTGCCGGGCGAGCAGTCACTGACGAAGCGACGAAACAGTTTCGACTGGGCGCCTGAATTCTGCGAATGCGGAATACACACGCGAAATGCGCCTTTGCCACCCTCGCCCGCCATTGCTTATTACTGACGTTAGCGGGCAAAGTAGTATATAATTTGTGTGTAATTTCAGCAACTCACCTGGGGGATACTCGTCACATTGTAAACTAGCGGGATCGCTAAACACGGCTTTCTGCTTGGCGCAGTATCCTTTGCACCGCGCCTGGCTGCGCCGCAGAGCCTTGCCGTCGGCGCCCCGGTAGGTCAACACGTCAAAGTTGCGGCCGTCGCCGGTGCGCCCCGAGCTGGTCCCCAGAATACCCGAGCACATGCTGAGGAACAGCTGGTCCGTCTGCCCAGCAATGTTGGGCACCTCGACGACGGGCAGCGTCTGGCCGTTGTGGCACTCGTACACGCAGTTGGGGCGCAGGTTCTGCCGTTTCTGGATTGCGGGATCGTGCTGGTCGCCGCGCTTGGCGTTGCCATTGGCGGCGCAGGCCGTCTCCGACGTCTTGGTTGTAGAAGTCACCCTCGAACTGATAATGGTGGTGCGCGTAGAGGTCTCTGTCGTTTCGACGATTCTGGTGCGTGTAGTGGTTTCTTCAGTTTCGATGACTCTGGTGCGCGTAGTAGTGGTTTGTGTTGTTCTGGTTGTTTGGGTGACCACAAGACGGCGACAGTAGCCAGCGTCTGGTGAGCATTGTGAACCGGCAGGGCAGCCTTGCTATTGTTAGCCACCACTCATTATGAAGAGTCTATGCATGCGAGACTTACATGTTCCTAGGCACTTGAGTTCGCCGGGCAGGCAACATGATGTAACCCCGCCGTTGGTGTTGCACTCCGTCCCGGCCGGACAGAGGCTCTGGCCGCAGCAGATTGATCCCTCTTTGGCACAAAACTTGCCGCCACAAGTCACCGCCGTATCAGGGCAGCAGTTATTGACATCTAGCCGGCAGGCATATGCCGAAGGGCAGCACAGCGGCGGCGCGCCCGCGTTACACTGATCTGCACATCAGTCATAAAAGTCTTTCCTGTCTTTTTGGAGGTACAACATACGCATTTGTAACCAGAAGGGCAGCATGATCGTGCAGAGCACATGACGGGATATGGGCATTGCTGTTGCTGTCTTGCCTCTATTCCAAGCCCTGCCATCTCTGGCAGCGAAACTCCAGCGAGCCCGAACGTATTTTCCCTCTTGGCTAGGAAAATATCGCCTGGGGGCTCTGCGGTCGAACCTCGAAATAGCTCCGAATTATCAGCAACATCCTGACTGGCCACTAAATTAGCAGCAGAAGCCAGGACGGTTACGAGCATACAGGTCCAATATCGCATAGTAGCAACGTCAATGAAATGGCGCGAAAAAAAAAATATGAATCAAAAAAGATGAATCAGAAAGATGAATAGTAAAAGACGAATTAAATCCGACAAAAACAAAATCTGTGAAAGGCTCACAGAAAGCTTCAAGACGCCTGGCTCAAAGCCTAACTACGCTAATATTCAGCTTCATCCAGCTGCCGACATTCCCAATGCTAGCCCACGTCGATCACTGGTTCAGCCTTGCAGCTTCAGCCGTACTACAGCAACAAGTAATACGACGGCACTTGCGCCCGAAGGCTAAATCAATCGTCTTTTTCTATTTCCAACTTTGAATGTAATGCCTGTGTCGCTGTCCCCTATTCCGTTTTCTGATTCGCCCTCCCATCTCGTGAATTATATAAGCAGGTTAAGTAGGTCATTAATCACCACACAGCACGCCCTGTGGCAGTGCCCTGTGCAAGCGTTCCAGCGCTTGCACCAGCGCACCAATTGACGTACCAATTGACGTATCAATTGTCCCTTGTTATAACGCGCTGCTATTCAATGTCTCGGTATTACTTTTACCCGCTTTGCCTGTCTAGCATTAGATTAGACGCTAATCTTTTAGGCCTCTTTGATTAACCTCACTATAAATAAGATGCCTACTAGATTATGTAGTAGGTGTAAATAACATAAGAAATCCTAGACTAGCTACCTTCTCCCTGTATTAGACCTTTATTAAGGACAAAAAGCCTATAATTAAATTATTTTTTATATTTATTTAGAAATTAGCTAGAAGCTACTATACTCTTTTCTAATTATATTAATAAAATTAACTATAAATAATAACTTATTATAGCTAAAACAATAGAATGCCCGACCTAGTACGATCCTAAACGAGTATACGATAGGAGCGAGCCAAACCGTTGCGGCTATACGCTGGAGCGAGGGTACTAGCGGTATTATGCCGTGGGTATGGGGTGTTAGCGACCGTGCGAGCGATATTATGCCGTGGATACGGGGTGTCGCGGCGCGACCGACCGGCCGGATACCAGTGGAGCTTGTGAGCGAGCGAGCGACCTTTGGGGAGGAAGCCGTGCAAGATATGCACGTACCATCACCGCCCACCACGAAACATTGGACATTGTCCAACCTAATAATGTAACTGGTTCGAAAAATCAACTCTAACTGCCTCAACGGTCCGGCAAGCTGGATCAAACCGAACCGCCGGTTTGAATCACCTTTGCCAACCGAACCGCCGGTTTATTTAGCTTTACGAACCGCACTAATAACTACTTATGAAGTTAGTAGGTCGTTAGCTGAACTAGCAGCCCCGCTGCGTGGTCCCTGACAGGCGTAAACCTCTATACCAACATAGGCTAATAACCATCACTTAATATACCCACGGAGTTACCGAAAGTGAACACCGTTTACTACGAAGCTCTATTTTATATATTTAGTTATAGTAGAATATTTAGTACAAAGACTCTATACCCATGTCCCTAACCTAATAAGGGTTTATATCCGCTATTAGGAAAGTAAAAGATACAGGTGCCTGTAAAACAATATCAAACTAAGCAGAAATGAAGTTTACAACACTAACAACAGTGCATAGCATTGCCATAGAGTAATAAAGCTCTAGCTAGCACTAGAGGCTTGGAATGAAAAGTCTAAGTTAAGGTCAAACGCTAATACTAGTATCCGGCTAGTGCTTGTGTTACGGAATAAGAGATTACTATAATGTGTTCTTAGTTAGGAGAACTGTAGCTCGAGAGGTAGAGGAAGGCGATTCATAGTTTAGTTCCCCTGTTATAGACTGATTGGTCCGCGGCGTGGAAAGCTTAGTGGTGTTGGCCCCGCGGCCTTTGCCTATGACTCGTTCAGCAGTGCTGGTTGAAGCCGAGGCATCATGTTAGTTTTGGTCGTCCAGGCCCAGCATCGAGTCGACTGCGCCACTTTAGCCTACGTCAAGCTCAGTTTGTATGTTTTGTAAAGAGTTAAGATCGCACTTTATTTTGGAAGAGAGATATACCGAGGTCATTATTAGAGCATCTTTAAGTTTGAGAGGCTGGGGAAAGCGTAAGGGTAATGCAAAGCGATCGACATTTTCTACGTATCTCAGCCACGTCATCTGCCTTGGCATACCACCAGTGGACCATGTCCTGGCGGAGAATTTTTGCCAGAAGTAGCAGTCCCTACCAGACAGTTGCTTTGGATACATCCGGATACGGCTCTCAACTTATCTTCCTATGCTTTGGGCTTTTTGAGCATATCCATGTGGACAACAGAACCAGATGGTTGATATAAATTGCCTATATATCCCCGTAGTTGAATAACATAGAATCTCCCTCTCTCAGCCTCTTTTCAAGAACATCTAACTAAACTTGCAATATTTTGATATACCAGTCACGCTATTTTCACTACTTTCACATTTTATCATGAAGATTCATACCATTTACCGGGTACTCTTGTTGCCGCTTCTAGCGACCAGCGTTGCCTCCAAGAAGCCCAACGTTGTGTTTATCCTTACTGATGACCAGGACTCACAGCTAGGGTCACTGTCTCACATGCCTTTTGTTCAAAAGCATCTTTTAGACCAAGGCACGGAGTACAAGTCGCATTACTGCACAATGTAATACTTCTCAACTTAGCGGAAAGAAGGGTTATACGATCAATGCTAACCTTTATCTAGTGCTCTCTGCTGTCCTTCGCGAGTGAGTCTGTTGACAGGCAAAGCTGCTCATAATACCAACGTCACGGAGGTTCTCCCACCGTATGGTAAGTCGTCATATACCTACAATCATTTTAGATTCCATCTCAAGTCTATATCCTAACTTTACTAGGAGGATATCCCAAATTCATCAGTCAGGGCCTGAATAACAACTACCTGCCTATCTGGCTCCAGGATTCGGGCTATAACACCTACTACACTGGCAAATTGCTCAATTACCAACACATTTTAAACTACAACAAACCAGCTGCTGCCGGCTGGACATCTTCGGACTTTCTGCTTGACCCTTTCACCTACGACTATTTCAACTCGGTATGGACCCGTGATAGTGGTATCCCTGTCTCTGAGAAGGGAAGATATATCACCGACATCCTCGCCGAAAAAGCACTGGGCTACATCGAAGACGCCACCAAATCCGATAAGCCGTTTTTCCTGGGTATTGCACCTACTGCACCACATGGTAGTGTTACACTCAAAGTTGACATCGATGCACTCTCAAAGTTAAACACCTCCAATATAAAGGTCAGCGACTACATGGAAGGCAGCCACCCTGTTCCTGCAGACCGACACAAGTCACTGTTCCAAGATTTAGCTGTTCCGAGAACACCGAACTTTAACCCAGATACGGTACCATCACTTTATTCGTCTTATATCTGGACATGAAGACTAACGCGCGTCATTACTAGCCGAGCGGGGTTAGTTGGATATCTAAACTGCCAAAACTAAGCCAGGAAAACGTCGACTACATTGACGAGCGTTTCCGGAGCCGACTTCGCGCCCTTCAAGCTGTTGATGAAATGGTTGATGGTGTTGTCCGCCGCCTCGAGGAGCTCGACATCCTGGACAACACATATATTATTTACTCGACTGACAACGGCTACCACATGGGACAACATCGCCTACAGCCAGGAAAACGTTGTGGCTTTGAAGAGGATATAAATATTCCGCTGATTATTCGTGGACCCGGGGTTCCCAAGGGCGAGTCAACAACAGTCGTCACCACTCATACAGACTTAGCCCCTACAATTTTCAACATGATTGAACGGGATCTGCATGATGATTTTGATGGAACGCCAATTCCTTATACTAAGGAATCACTCTTGGGCGGAGAGACGAGTCGACAAGAGCATTTACATGTTGAGCACTGGGGTAACACCGGTTACGTCGACCAGGAGTATGGATCAAATTCCTCTGACCCAGGTATGATATTACCGCTATATTTCAGAAGTATTCTGTCACATACTAACAATTAGATACGCAAAGCTCTCAATCTGGCAAACACTTATAAGTCGGTCCGCGTTGCCGGTAAAAGTTTCAACCTTTATTACTCTGTGTTTTGCAACAATGAACAGGAATTATATAACCTCATGGTAAGTGACTTCCACCACAGTTAAAGACGAACAGTTTTTCTAATCATATAATAAGGATGATAAATATCAAATGAATAACCTAATGGCTAAGTCAAATGCAACTATGACATCATCAAGTTGTTTGGCTCCGAACATTACAGAAACCAGTACGATAGGCGGTTACACTGTTTCTGAAATTGTGCCGCGTCTCGATGCTCTGTTGATGGTGCTCAAAACGTGCAAGGCAGAAGCGTGTGTTCGTCCATGGCAAGTTTTGCACCCTCTAGGCGGTGTCAACAATCTCATGGATGCTCTTGATCCCAAATACAACGCATTTTACCGCAAGAGTTATCAGACTAATGCTGTCTCATTCTCTAAATGCGAGCCTGGCCAGATCCTTTCGTCAGAAGGGTCGCAGAAGGCATTAGTATATGAGGACAGTGCAGAGTGGGAGACTTACATATATTAGACCAAATTTAGTCAGATACAGGTTTTAGCTAGTATTACCCTATAAAAGTACTAGTAGATAGGTCGTGAGAAATATATACTTTTTTTCCTTTTTTATATATTATATTTAAAATACTAGAGCTATTACTTAAAGCTTTAGATCTATTCTAGTATAAAAGATAATATAGTATTATTCTAGGAGCTTATAAAACACTATATCTTCTTGCTATTTTAGTGCTAGGGAAAAGCCATATCATGTGCTTACTTTGACATGGCAAATCTACACTTAATTCACCTTCAGTTCAGAACAGTTATATGTAAAAATGTAATTCTTTTAAATATGCATCATAGAAAGGAAAGCAACCATAAATCGACGCCATATCTATAGTTTCAATCTCAAATGCTGTGGCGTCGTGGGAATCGTAAGAAAGTGTACCATGCAATGCCGTGATAGCGACCTGCCCAACGCAAAAACTCCGTACATGTATATCATGCAAAATCAAAATGGTTTTTAGTCCAGCATCTACTGGGTCCACCAGTCGCCCTGGTCGTGCATGGCCTGCGCGACCTTGACGAAGCCGGCAATGTTGCTGCCGGCGACCAGGCTGGGCAGCTCGCCCTGCTTGGCAGTGACGTACTCCTCGGCGGTCTTGAGGGCGTTGTCAAAGGCGGCCTTCATGATGCCCTTGAGCTTCTCGTCGACCTCCTCGCTGGTCCAGCTCAGGCGCTGGCTGTTCTGGGCCATCTCGAGGCCGGAGACGGCGACGCCGCCGCAGTTGGCGGCCTTGCCAGGGGCGTACCAGATGGCCTTGTCGCCCTTGCTACCGCGCTCGGCCTCGAAGATGTCAATGGCCTCCTGGGTGCAGCCCATGTTGGAGCCCTCGGCGACGGCGACGACGCCGGCGGCGACCAGCGCCTCGGCCTCCTCCTTGCTGACCTCGTTCTGGGTCGCGCTGGGCAGGGCGACGTCGACCTTGCCGACGTGGACCCAGGGGCGGGCGCCCTCGAGGTACTTGAACTTGCCTTCGGTGCTGAACTCGGTGAGCGCCTGGCGTCTGACCTTGAGCGTGGCAATGTCGTTGATCTGCGCGACGGTGAAGCCCTCGGGCGTCTCGGCAATGAGCGAGCCCTTGGAGTCGGAGAGCGAGACGACGATGCCACCGAGCTCAATGACCTTGAGCGCGGCGTACTGGGCGACGTTGCCGGAGCCCGAGATGGCGACGCGCTTGCCGGCGAAGCTGCCGCGGCCGGCGTGCTGCAGCATGTAGTCGACGTAGTAGACGAGACCGTAGCCGGTGGCCTCGGGGCGGATCAGGCTGCCGCCCCAGTCGAGGCCCTTGCCGGTGAGCACGCCCTCCCACTTGTTGCGGGCCTGGCGGTAGGCACCGAACATGAAGCCAATCTCGCGGCCGGTGACACCAATATCACCGGCGGGGACGTCGGTGTCGGCGCCAATGTGCTTGGAGAGCTCGCGCATGAAAGCCTGGCAGAAACGACGGATCTCACCATCGCTCTTGCCCTTGGGGTCGAAGTCGGCACCACCCTTACCACCGCCCATGTTCACTAGTTATGTTAGTGTAAGTTCTTGTGTTGGGATTGGTGACTATACGCACGGCCAGTGAGGGCATTCTTGAAGATCTGCTCAAAGCCAAGGAACTTGAGGCTGAGAGACTGTTAGCTGAGACTCTTACACAGGCATTGAGGCATCAATTGACTTACATGGACAGGTTGACTGTGGGATGGAAGCGCAGGCCACCCTTGTAAGGGCCAAGGGCCGAGTTGAACTGGACACGGTAACCGCGGTTGACGCGGACCTTGCCCTTGTCGTCCTCCCATACAACGCGGAACTGGAGCACGCGCTCGGGGATGGAGACGACCTCAAGGGCAGTTCTGAATTCGGGGTGCTTCTGGAAGAGAGAGCTGTTCTCGAGAGTGCTGGCAAGCTCTGTAAGATGTGTTAGTCAACCACCCTACCATTGGAGGTGGACACACATGTGACATACCGTTGTAAGCTTGCTCAAACTCGGGCTCGGAGGGAATGTTGGACATGGCGGGTAGCGAGCTGCTGTGCGCAGGCTTCTTGGGGACTGTGTTGGTGGGAGCCTGGTTCTGGAGGATCTGCGTCGGCGTGGCGTCGTGGGTGCGGACGGGACCGGCGTGCTGGTAATCGGTGGTTGGAGGAAGGGTGACAGGAAGAGGAGATTCGAACATCTTGCAGGAGAGCGAGAGAGAAAGAGGAAGGAAGGGTAGATAAGATAATGCAGCAAGGGCACGGATAAGAAGGAAACTTTATAGGTGCTTGGGGAGATTGTCTTATGGCTTAATCTTTTGCGTCGTCTGTGCCACACACACGGTTTCTGAGTGGTCCAGTCGGAGTTGAGGAGGATGAGATGGGCCAACCCCAGCTCTTTTATGATAAGATGCCTACGCCAGGGATTCACACTACGCGATTGGAGAACGACCCCAGTCATCTAGTCGGACCGGTGATGGATGGGCGAGGTCGGACATTGACCACGGTTTGCGCTTATCAGCCCGTTGTCGTCCGAAGCTGTATGGGGGAGGGGGAGATACATTCCCGTGTAAAAGAGAGGCTAGTACAAACATGGGACGTTACTTGGGAAAGCCGGACCAGGCAACAAAGAGAAGAGAAAAGGCCGGCATCTACCAATCTGAGGCAACTGATAAGAAAGTGGTGGTCTTGGTGGAGAGCGCCCAGCTGAGACGACCAGCAGGTTGTGTGTCGCCCGAGTCCCCAGTTTCGCCTCTTTTTTTGGCTCGGCCGCAGGCGACATGCGGCGGCGCGTTCAAGCCACCGCGGCGAGACACACACACACGCAACGGAAGAGGCTCTGAGCTCCGATGGTCGCAAGACACCACAAACCTTCTATCAAAAGCACTAACGTTTGTGGGGTTTTCTTTTGTGTACCAATCACGGATTGGATGTGACCCCCGCCGGCAGCTGATAATACAAACCACCTTCGAGGTTTACTCTGTTTCTAGCCTGCATCTTGGCCCAGCCCCCACTGCATCGGGGACTGCGTCATTAAATTTGAACCGTAAAAAAAGGCGCCCAGTAACACCGAGAAGTGAGGGAAATAACTATTAGTGACGACCCCTTTCCCAATCCAGCGCGCGACACTGGTCTTGTCTGTGGACGGACCGTCCCCCCAGCAGAGCCGCACGATCGGGGGCCCTGGGGGAAGGGTACGTACCTACCAACAATTACGTAGTTTTGCGTGACGGTTATATAAAAGTCGCCAGTTACCAAGCATTTCATCAAACTCATTACAAGGAACCAGGATTGTGTGTCCTGAACCTTTGCTTGCGCATTTCATTCCATTGGGGCTGGGAACCGTACACGAGTCGGACGCCGCCGCCCGGTCCGGGAGAAAAGGCCAGCTTTCTCGCCATTCCGGGTGGTCGCGCCGCTCATCACCGTGGTTTTAACCTGTGCAGCCCTTTCACAAGCCAAAAAAGCGCTGTTCCTGTCAAGATAAGAGAATCCCCGAACCAAACAGAGTTATCCCGGCCCCCCCTCCCCAGAGATAAGAACGGGACTGGTTCGAACACTAGCAGGGGGGGCAGAGCAGAACAGCCAGCGAGCGTAACCGGCGGAGGGTCCCGCAGAGGAAACCCTCACACACACGCAAGATACGATCGTCCCGCTGTGTGTGTGTGTGCTTGCGTCGTCCTGCTTTTGGCATGTAACGCTGGGCTGCCTTGAACCAGGGGTGGCAGACCTGCAGAACTCAGCCCAGAACCAATGGTGATGCGTGCGGCCGTTTCCACTTGTCCCTACCCCTGGTCCAAGGCTCTCTATCTTTACTCGATATTAACTTATAATTGGTACACAGCCTTTTTCCCTTTTCCCCCTTCGGCTAGCCCTGCCACGTACGGGGTAAAATACCAGCTATGACATAGCCGCTTCCGCCGTCCGTCCGTCCGTCTCACACACATACACGGGAGCCTTATCTCGACACTCCTCTTGATAAGCTTTCTCGTTACTTGCCACCTAATTATTGACCACTGGCTTTATGTTGCACAGTCCGCCGTTACCGGCATTCCCTCTTTCACGTCTCTCTTCACTCGGCGGCCTCGGCCGAGACGTCCATACCTAACCCCTCCGGACTCCGAGCCTCTTGTTCCGCCCTACTTTCCCCGAATGCTTGGTGTTCTTTAAAGCCAAGCGCCTAGTTGCTGGCCCCGCCGATGTCGCACCTGTTTTATAGGTTAGTTTATCAGTTGTTCAGCCTATTTTGAGCGCAACCACGGCAATACTGTCGGCGCATTTTAAATAAATCACTCGTACTCGAAATGAAACAGAATGACGACACTTTTTTGTTTACCCGTCATTTTTCTACTTTCGAGGCGAAACAGATGCGCTGTATCCCTTCCCGTGCACGCCTACCGAGATGGGCCTTATCAGGCGCATCCTACGTCATTGGCACACACGACACCTTTTACCAGAACAGATTACCAAACTTTGTGACAAGAGGCATTTCAAAAAACAAAGAATGAGTACAATTGGCATCATAGTATGCTCATTTCACTCTGCATCCTAGAAATCCCGAGCAGTGCTGTTTTATTGAGTAACGGGACTCACACGGCATGCACCCACAATCACACTAGACGAATCCTGCATCAGCGATTTGTAACGTAACCATCAGAAACGTATATTGTAATAAACCCCAGAGACGCGTGCCCTTGCCGATAATAATAATAAAAAACGCCACAGTACAAGATGATATCAAGCCTTTTTCTCGAAAATACGATGACCCCCACATGTGCTCAACATGTAACCTATGATAACAAAGAAACAACCATCCCGCCAATTACCGGCCATCTGCGGCTTCTTTCCTTCTTTCATTAAAAAACAAGACGTTACAATGATTTTCCCCGCGCCACCCCTGGTCTCGACCAGTCGGGGGACACGATGTTCGAAATGCAAATAAATCGACAGCTAACGGACCTTTACCAGATGGCGGCCTGATCGGCATCGAATCGCGACAGCTCCTTGGCCGCATCTTCCAGATCCTTCTTGGCCTTCATGCGCATGTAGAAGATGGGGCAGTCCTTGCTGCTGCAGATGACCTCGCAGTGCATGCTGCCCTGGCAGCGCTGGCACTGCGTCCACAGCCGGCCGAAGCGGACCTCGAGGTCCGACATGCGGTCCAGCGTCCGCTTGTACAGCTCGCCCACGCGCGGCGCGCAGTCGGCGCACACGGCACCCTGGCTCTCCGTCTTGCCGCTCAACGGCTTCTTGCAGCCCATGCACGTCTGCGTCTTCTTGGCAAACTTCATCAGCCCGCCGACCGTGGGCGCCGCGACGGAAATGGTGCGCGTGTGGTCGCCCGTCAGCAGCGACCGCGCCTTGGTCTCGCCGAGGATGGGTTCAAAGATGCGCGTCAGCGGCTTGGCGAGCTGGTTGTCGAGGTAGTACTTGGTGTCAATGGGCACGTTGTTCTCGAGCACGTAGATGGGGTCCTCGGACTTTTCAAAGTTCTTTGCGCCCGCGGCTCCACGAATCATGACGTACGCGACACGATCGCCAAGAGCAGGAGCCGAACCAGCATCACGCTTCTTCATGCGTGCAGCCAGCTCCACGTGTGCCTGCTTGGCTGTGTAGTCTTCCTTGGTCAAGGCTTTGGTAATGACCAGCTTCGACATGTCGACCTTGTTCTGGAGCAGATCGGCAATGGTGTCCTTGACGTAGTCTTGCGCTCCTTGGACGTCGCGCTGGATGAGAATCATACGCAGCACCTTCTCGATAACCGTTTGTGCCAGCAAGCAGTTGTCTCTTCGTACCGTCTCCAGACCCTTGGTGTCCATCTTGTCGTACTTTTCCGTCTTGGTCCAGTACAGACCGGCATAACGCTTCTTGTTGATGAGTAGGTACGGAAAGTAGACCTTTTCGAACTCCAGCTTGATCGGCTTGATAAACTTGGATGAGACAAAAGCGGCTGCCTCCTCGCCCAACTTCATGGCTTCAGCCAGTTCTTTGGTACCAAACTTGACCATGACGGAATCGGTATCACCGTAGATAACTTGAGCATCGTGCGAGTATCCGTTGGCGATGCAGTACTTCTTTTCCACCTCGTCCTTTGTCTTTTCAATCATTTGACGACCGAAACTTGTTGTGGAACTGGCAATGGCCAAGCAAGGCAGCTTGCCGGTTGTGGCACCGGTCAGACCGTAGACGGAGTTGGCAGAAATCTTCAGAGCCAGCTGACGACCGTTCAACACAGCCTTTTTGAAAGGGTCGGTTTCGACGGCCAGCTCACGCTTGGCCTGCTTTCTGGCGGAGAGAAGTTCCTCCAGAATCTGAGCCAGCAGACCCTTACGCTGTTTCGTCGTCACAAACATGTCGCCGTTGGGGGTGACAATGTAGTCTTCGTCCTTGACGAGTTTGAACTGAGCTATTCTGTCCTTGCGTGTGATCAACGTTGTGTAGCAAAGGTTGTGCGCTTGCATGATACTGGGGTATAGAGAAGCAAAATCGAGCGTCGCAATCGGCACATCGTAGTAACCACGTGTAGGTTCAATGACTGTTGCACCTTCGTACTGGTCATCGGAGGGGTCGCCCTTCATGTTGGGAATCACAAGTTTCTGCTCGAGGGCTTTGCGGAACAGCTGACTGACAAACTTGATTTGTTGACCGCGCGAAAGCAAAAAGTTGAACGGGACACCTGTGACACGAGCCATTTCGGTATAGTTTTCCAGGCACGACAGCTTATCCATCAGTCGCTGGGGAAGGTAGGCATCTTTCAAGCAGTAAATAGCAAGACGTCGACGAGACTCTGGTGTACCGTTGAACAGTTCTGTGATCATGGTGTGGTGCACATCTTCCTTTTGCTCGCCAAGGAACTGGGCGCATACCGAGTTGAGCGTATAACTACGCAGGTGGTGGTCACGCTGAATGAGCTGCAGCAAATCGAGCTGCAAACGTCCGTTTGTGTTTGTCGACTTGGTATCGCGGTTACCAATCTGCTTGCTGGAAAAGCTGGTATCCTTGACGCGGGACGGGATGCTGGGCAGTCGGGTCCAGTATTCGAAGCCGTTGACCTTGAGGTGCTTGGCGCGGTTGATGAGGTATGGAAAATCAAAGTTGGCAATGTTGTAGCCGATGATGATGTCGGGGTCTACTTTGATGAGGAACTGCTGCCATTCGCTGAGCATCTTGGCTTCCTTTTCATATTCTAGGACTTGCGTGGCCACGATCGAACTCGTCGTGTCTAGGCAGAAGACGTTGCGCACAAACGGCTTCTTCTCACCGTAGCGCGTCACGACGTTGGCAATCTGGATGACGGGGTCGTGCTCGGGCTCGGGAAAGATACCCTTGCGGCCAGCGCACTCGATATCAAACGACAAAATACGAAGCGGCGCCATCTTGGCCCAGTCGCCTTCGGGCTTGTGCGCGACGAGGTCGAGGTAGTTGATCTCGGCCTCGATCTGGCAGTTGGACTGCCGGGCGTGCTCGGGTATGAGCTTGTACGTGTTGGCGGGGGCTTCGACCCAGGCCATGCCCTGGATCTTGCAGTCGACCATGAAGCGGAGGACGTACTGGATGTTGTCGTAGGTCATGATGCCGCCGTCGCCGCTGCCCCACATGCCCTTCCAGTTGGCGTTGCCGGCTTCGATTGTCGACCGGACGCTGTTGATGAATTTGGGGTCGGTGACGGTGACCTGCAGGAACGGGCTCTGGACGTTGCCGTTGAAGCCAAACATGTCCTCGCGCAGACGCAGCACCACCGAGTGGATGGCGGGCTGGTGCTGCGCGAGCTGCTGCTCGAGGAACGCCTTGTACGCGGTGCAGTCTTTGGGCTGAAACGACGTCGGCGCGGGCACGTAGAGATAGTGTCGAAAGTCGGTGACGTGGAGCATGACCGAGTTGCCCTGCTCCGTGACGCCAAACAGCTTGACGGTGGTGCGGCCGCCGTGCAGCGTGCCCTCTTCCGCATCGATGGACTGGAAGCAGATGCTGTCGCTCGCGGGCTTCAGGCTCTCGAAGGCTGGGCGCTCCCACGCCTGGTCCTTTTCGGTGTTATTGTGCTTGCGTTCGGAAATATCTTGGCTGAGCTTCTCCAGCACCTCGGACTCGAACACGCTCTTGGGCTGGCTGGAGCCGAGCAGCCGGGAACGGGGGTCCTTTTGCGACGCGGAGAAGGCGGCCGGTGACGAGGAGAAGATGTCCATCTTGCGCTTCTTGGCGGACGAGGGCGTCGTCGGCGGCAGGTTTGGGCCAGTCTTGGACTCGCCCAGCACCCGCTTCTGCGGGAGGACCGCGGTCGACATGGCTCTGGTGGTGTTGCTTCTTCGATCGGTGGATTAATCGATGGTGTTGATTAGAAGATAGAGTAAAGCTTTTCAAAGTAATTGGATCATGTAAAGCACGAAAGCGAAAAGCTGACGAGATGTTGTGGTTGTGTTGTTTGTAATGAAGTGTTGTAGTGGGATTTGGTGGTCAAAAAGTACATGGCAATTGGCTTGACACGCTGGTTTGGCACGCCACTTTAGAGAGACGCGCCTTTCGCACCGTGACGTGACGACCCACCCAAGCGTTAATGGCCTGCACGTGATTTCGCGAGACTGTACCACAGACAGCGAGTGCTTTTATTTGAAATCTGATATATTACTTTACTTATCGATGTTATTTTAGAATTCCTTACTGGTTTTCCTCCAAATGTCTGCCGCATACTGTTCTGTGGTGGCGGTGGCGAGCACCATTGAAGATGGCTGATTCCACATTCAAATACGGCATCACGTACGGCATCAAATACAAGATAAATCGAGAATAATTATTTTAGGTTTTTGTGACTATTCACGAGTCAAATATCTATACTATACGCATGTATGCACGACCAAAGTCATAAGAAATATATGGCCCAACGAACGCCGACGCTGTGCAGGAATGCCATTTGTGGCATGCAATGCGAAAAACAAACAGCAAATGAGGTATCCAAGTCAAAGGCTCCAAGCTTCTCCAATCAAGAGGCGTCCTTGATAGCACCAAGCTCACACCAATCCTTGATGGGCAGACAACTCAGGTACTTGCACCATCCACACTGCTCGCCAATCTTGTAAAAGTTGTTTAGCAACACGACAAAGACGACGATGATGGTGATGAGAACGGCAACGCGAACAATCCACCAGGCCCACCAGAGCGGCTTTCTGTCGCGGAAGAAGCCAAGAGGGCTCTTGTGGAATGGTGGGTGAACACTCGGGCCGCCTTGGACGGCGGAATAAGCCGAGCCCTCGTCGAGGCGTCTTCGCAGGGCATTAGGCGAATGCAAGACGCAAATTCCCAGAGCGAGCCCCATGAGGAAGCCGCCAATGTGTGAGAAATTGTCCAATCCGGGCAAAAGACCCAAAACAAATGCAATGACCATGTCCAGAATGATAAACATGAGATCTTTGACGGGGCTACGACGCTCCGACCAAGAATACAGCAGATCCAGAAGCGTAAGGGCGATAATGCCAAACAGCGAACCCGAAGCGCCAGTAGATGCAATACCCGGTGCGGCGAAATTGCCGCCCATGACAAAGCCAAAGATACCAGCGCTCATGTAGACGAGGAAGAAACGAATCGATCCAATTGCTTGCTCCATTTCCTTGGCCACAGTCAATTGCAACAGCAAGTTGAAGCCAATGTGGATGATTCCGGCGTGCATAAAGATGGGCACAATAAATCGGAACCATTGGTCGGGCGCGGGGTGCTGGTCCGCGTTTCCGTCAAAAACAGGATCAGGGACGCCGCCGAAGCCGCAGAGGGTCGAGAGCGGGCAGATTGCCGTGTTTGTTGTCGCGTTGGGGCAGAGAAACAAGATGGGTCGGTCGGCAGGCGCTCCCTGGATAGCCTTGATGTTGTGCATGCAGGGTGCATATCTGGCGCCCATATTGATGAGAACCTGCGTAGAGGGGCCAATCATCGGGTTGAACTGGGGTTTGATCATGATGGGAGAGCCCGTCATGATGCCTATAATACAGTGTCAGCAAATAACGTGCCACAAAATAACCAAATGCATGCGACTCACCATTCTTGGCAATTTCGGCAATGAAGACAGCAGCCTGAACCAGGCTGAAAAAGTATACAACAAAGGGAATTCGTTTCTTGTCGGAGCCAAGCATGCCCAGCTCTCCGACGCGGATCTTGCCTCGCCCTTTGCGCGACCTCTGGTCGGGGGCGGCCGAGGCATCGTAGACGTGGTCGTTGGCCTCGGTGTCCTTCATCGGGCGGTCCTGAAGAGGAATGTCCTCCGCGACGTTGGGTCGGGATGACATGGGCGAGGCGCCAGCCTGGCCGTAGTATCCCGTGTCTTGGTAGAGGCCGCCGGGCTGCGGCGTGTGTACGCCGGGCAGGCTGCTGTGGCGGGAGCTGGACGGGTACGCGTGGTCGTCAAAGACTGTGTCGAATGGAGACGGTCGGCCGGGCTGCTGCTGCTGCTGCTGCTGCTGGTATTGGTGCTGCTGCGGCTGCTGCGAGCTGTAGCTGTAGTCGTGGCTGGCCGTGCCGGGTTGATACTGCGGCGCGGGGGTCGACGACTGAGAGTGAACATGGAGAGCATCGGGATCGTAGTATGGCTGTTGCGAGTTGCCGCCGCCG
>PHFE01000008.1:1961050-1993560 GCA_002796755.1 Paracorniculantispora psalliotae
GTATATGGATAGCCACCCGACGCCATGATGTTGACCAGATCGCTCTCTCTCTCGCTCTCTAGCGGCCGCGTGTGTGTGGTGGGACGCAGGAACGATGGCGAGCGTGCGGACCAGGCAGAGGAGAGGACGGTTGCCAATGAACGTTGTCGATGGGCGACAGAGAAGAGCGATGGTTCAGCTGCGCGTAACGAGAGTGTGCAAACGGTTCGAGAGCAGCGCCCAGGAACCAGTCGGGAGACGGACGGGTAGAGACCGTAGAGTTGAGTTTAGTGTCCGGGGGTAGGTGGTGCCAGTGGGTGTGGCAGAGGCACCAGCGCTAAGATGCCGACAATGGACGTGGAAATTGCAGGCGTGGATTCGTTTCAGAAGCGTAATAGTTCCTGCAGAACGACTGTCGGTGCGTCGGAGTGATGAATGAGGGGGAATTAAATCAAGCGTTGGATGGGAATTGATAAATGCAACCAGCGCAAAACGAGCGGCGATGATGGAGGAGTAAAGTAATGAGAGCCAGCAGTTTCATCAAGGGGAATTGATGGGCAACGCAAACCGCCCCAGTCCCTGGGAAATGTGTGCCTGACTGACGCAACAGAGTGTCCGCTGGCGGCTGTGCACATGTCGATCGGAGCCACGTTGGTCGGCGAGGTACAAGGGAGCTTGGTGTATTTTGGTGGGCAAGCTAGGTACCGATGTGACAAAACAGTCCCCAGCGAGGACCCAGGTACCCGTCGAGCAGTGTCCAGAGTTACCACAGCGCTCTTTCACAGCCAGACGTGGCTGGGCAGGCTCGCAGTGGTGAGGCGCAGCAGCCAGCAGTGTGGCTCCAGCACAGCGGTTCTATTTACATACGGGAGCTATTTTTGGATCACGGCTGGGACTGCACACTGTCATCGCCCAGCTTGGCAAGTTGTGAGCATTTATTTATAATTATTGACGTATTATTACTATTTTATTCGCAGGGCCACGAGCACCGACAAGGTGGTAAGTTTTCGATTCAATGCAACCGTCATCACACCCCGTCGGGACAATTGCCGCACCCACTATTCACGGCATTTACCAAAGTCTCCCACATCGCAGTGGTTGTGATGATGCGAGGTGCAGAGCAGAAAAAGCCGCAATCCTTCTGAAGAGTGTCAATCCGAGTCACGGTAAATGGTGTGTGTGTGTTAAGTTATACCACGTGTGTTGTCCATCTCCAAGGCTTGATAGCTCATGTTGTTACATGTTACTGGCATGCTTGGCTACCTTTGATGCAATCTTGGCAGGCCCATTTGGCATTGACCAGCAGCTCACAGTATTATACGGAACCAATATTGAGGCGTGCATGCTTGGCTGATGCATTTATGCAATCCCGGGGCTTCTAGCCATTAGCATCTTCACAACATCAACACGGCAGGTGCACCAACATCTCCCAGTGTAATTATATCTTCTTTTGTATATTATTGTACATAATAGGTGATGCTCTTGATATCATGTCTCGAATCCCACATCTTGGTCCGATGACTCGCTGTTGTACATATGTTACATTGTCCGGTCCGTCCTTTGCTGGACATGCTCACGATTACAAGCTGTATTGGCAGGAAAAGGTTCCCCCTTTGCCAATACTGCCTCATTTCTTGCCCTTGTCAGACTCGTTCTCCTTGGCCGCCTCCCCTTCCTTTTTCGCGTTGCTGCCCCAGTTACCGCTAAACACGTCCGCAATCTGCTCCAAGATGATGTCGCTCATGCCCTTGCCCTCCTCGAAGCTCTTCTGGTGCTCCTCGGCGCGCTTCTCCTTCCAGTCCTCCGTTTCGCCGCCCATCCAAATATTCTTGATAATGTTCGAGCCCTGCTGCTGGTCCTGTCCGGCCGACGGCATTCCCTTCTTCGCCGCCTCCCGTTCTCTGTGCTCCTTGAGCAGCTGCTGCGTGCGGCGCGCCCCCTCGGGCATGGTGTCGTCAAAGACGGAGCCCACGCGCGTGCTGAAGCGGTCGTACAGGGACTGCCCCGTGTACGACTTGGCCAGGTGGTTGGTGGAGAGGGAAAAGGTGGCGGCGAGGGCGAGGAAGCGCATGTCCATCCGGCGCGGCGGCATCAGCATGATGAGCGGCGCGCCGACGGCAAAGACCATGGCGACATTGTCAATCAGCGGGTTCTGCGACGGCGGCCGCTGCGGAGGCTCAGGCTGTGCCGTCGTGGTGGTCATGCTGTGTTTTGCCGGATCTCGCTCTTGTTCAAAAGTCGCTTCAAAGGGATCGATAACGAAACGACGACGGACAATGTAGAAAAAGGATCCGATATTGTTTCGTAACGCTGGCGAATGAGAGCTTGTCCCGGCGCACGCAGTGATGCTCTTCGTTTGTTTTTTGGCCGGCGATGGCAATGTCCGATTCGTCGCTGGGAACCGGGTTAGGTCAAGGCGGGAAGCGGAGCGGTGGAGCTTCGTGAGCGGCCTTTTGTTCGAATCCGATCAGAGTCCTGCGCAAACAGGGCAGCTTTTGTGTGCTGGCGGGTGGGAGAAGCTGAGTCGAATAGGGGATAATTGTTCTGGTCGACGAAGCGTTCTCGAACAAAGATTTTAGCAACGTTGGCGATGTGGCGGCTCCGTTTTGGCTGGTGGGGGCCGGCATTAGTGCCGTCTTTGTGGCATTAATTGTACCCTGCAGCGTGGTAAGGTAACTCGTGCATGTGGTTCCCTTCACTTCACCATCTTACCTGGCCCGGTTGGGTCGCAGTCGATTGCACCATTGGCTTTTCTGCTGTTAGAAATTCAATCGCCGATTACCTGATTCCTCCTCTTTTTACTTTTTTTCCGTTTTTCTTTCTTTATTTTCTTTCCTCCGCGGTCCAAAGAATACCCCGTGTCTTTTAACTGTCTTTGCTATGTCCGCTGACACAAGCATCCAAGGTTTTGGCTGTCAAAACGACACTGATTTCCACCTCTTCCCGAATATGCTTTGATCTAGCATGCTAGAAATGGGATTAGATTGTATCGTTAGCAGAGTCCCAACCCGTCCTTGGCAGCACAGAACGGCCAAGGTGCTGGCAACCACAAGGTCCCCGAGCATCAGGGGCGGGCCATCACGATACGTACAAATAATTTGTGCTCAGACTACATTTTGGTGTTAAACAAGAGGGTCTCCGATTATTGGAACCCGTCCAGATGTCGTCTTCTGGTTCTGGTAGTGGAAACGTGCTTGCCCGTAAGGTAACGCGCCATCGTACGTTTTCGGTTGGCGTCATTCGCAGAAGACGGGACCAGTGACAGTTGGTAGTGAGCAATTAACTAGACTACGAGCTTGTTTTATTTCCTCTTCTTTTCTACGTTTTCTTTCCCATTGCGTGGCCCCATGACACCCCTCCCGCCTCGAGGTGGTGTGGATGGAAGGCGGCCAAGTCGCAGACAGAGTCGATGACCCGTTCATTAAATCACGATAACAATAATCTCAGATAATAACTGCATGCGGGCTTGATCAACATATCGCTCGGGATTAACAGGTCAAAGATTCCGAGAAAAGGCCGGTGAGAGGGGTTGCAGTGCCAGTGACAGAAAGTCTCGTGTAAGCTTTCGAGTTGGGAGCCCGACAGCCCCAGGCGAAGTTTCGGTGGAAGCCCTGGAAGCCCCTGTCGAATGTATAGAAGCGTGCTAGAAGTGCTCTGGAAGCCGTGGAAGCGACGCCGTTCCGGCCTGAGCGGGCGCAAGTCGACCCAGTCCCGTGGACCAATATATGCAGGGTCTGTGTTTCTTTAGTGGGTGGCTGGACAGACAGCTGGGTGCGAAAAACACCCCAATCTGTATTGGATGCACGTCAATCGCCGGTGGGCAGCATTTCTCCCGCCACATGACTCTGCAGCCGCTACTACATCGTTGTACCGAGGTGCCTTGCTACCCATGTGCCACTTATCAGGTAGCCCTCAAGTACCGCTACCGCTTTCCGCTGTTGAAATAAATTAAAATGGCGTGAATTAGCGGCGGCATTTTCTCACACCATCAATTATAGCGTACTTATCTTGGACAATCCTAAAACCCGCCATTTCCGCACCCGCGCTGCGCTGCAACGCGCATAGACAGCCAGTGGGGCCGCCAAATCGACGTCTCGTCTTCCCCAGAGAGTTCGACTCACTACCGGCTTCTTACTTCTACGCTCCAGCCACTCCTCACGCTCCGGCCTGCCGATCTCCCCCTGCACCCGTACAAACCTTGTTGTGATTATTTATAATTTATTATTTTCTATTCTGCTCAGCAGCTCACGAAGTGCAGGACCATGTCCGGCTGCATCGTCGTTGCTGTCGGGTCTTTGACGTTTACCCGCTGACCGATTCTCTCTATCCGTCGATCGAGAGCCTCGAGGCACCTCTCACAGCCTGCACGGCGCCGCACCTGGCTGTCGCACAGATTGGTTTTGGGTTTATGGCTTGAGTCGTCCATTGCTCTCCTTTGCGGACCACCACCATCTTTTGTCTTTGCCGCCGTTGCTGCCCAAGCATTTCACCCGCTGATGCTGGTGCTGTGCTGCTGCTTGATAACCCTCTATAATTCACCCACCCACCCCCCTTCTCCTCTATATCCTATCCCTTTCTCTTCTCCTTTTTCATTTCAATGTTATAATTCACCTCTGCACATCAGCTCAACATGTCACTGTCATCAAACGAACCACAGGGTTCGACCAGTTCCAACAGCGCCATGGTCCCGCGTACCTCGGCACAGCCGCCTGCTAATCCCTATCAGCCTGCTAAACGCGGGAGAAGGAGCAACCCCAAAGTAAAGACGGGCTGTACAAACTGCAAGTAAGTCCTTGTCAGAAACTCCACCCTCTTGTATTCGCTATCCCTTCGTCAACACCCATATTAACAAGGCTCCCATCACAGACAACGAAGAATCAAGTGTGATGAAAAACGTCCAGAATGCACGCAATGCGTCAGGAGTGGTAAAACATGTACAGGGTACCCCCCTCCCAGTCGTGGCTCGCGGCCTCCCATGGAGATTCGCATTGCTCCCAAACCTCTTATCGGAATGCAGCCCGCCCCGGCTCCTTCGTCCGGCCAACTCGCTCAGCCAGCAGGCATAAGTATGCTTCAGAAGCAGACTATCCTACCGCCGCGCCGCGCCGGTCGCCGCCGCAAGATTGTGGAAGATTACAGGCTGTTCTCAGCCGCAGTGCCTCTGATGATGCATCGGCCATCCATGGCCCTGCCCCTACAGCCCGTCGAGAACATGTACTTTGAGCTTTTCCGGCTGCACACGGCCGAGCAGCTCTCCGGCTACTTCAACTCAGACTTCTGGACGCAGCGTGTGCTGCAAGAATGCCACAACGAAAGCGCCATCCGCCACTCCGTCGTCGCCCTCGGTGCCTTGTACAAGACGTTGGAACAGTCTTTTGAGGTTCCTTACGACGTGGATCCCCAACGACACACCGATTCCATCATGGCTCACTGGCAGGTCGCCATCAAGCAATACTCGGATGCCTGCAACTCTATGTTGTCCGTCAAGGCCGACACCACCCCCCATAGCCACAACAAGCGGTTGATCGCCATCATCCTGCTAGCTTGCTTTGACTCCTTCATAGGCGACCACAAGCAAGCCATTATTCAAATACAGACTGGCCTCGGGCTCCTGGGGCAGTCCCAGGGGCACCGCTCGTCAAATATTCTATCAGCACTGGATAACAGCCCAGATGAGCTAGTGACGCTATTCGGTCGTCTAGCCATACAAGCCAAGTCATACGACCTGGCCTTTCATTTTCCTCAACCCTACGTTATTAAACTCGGATCAACATCACAGCGCCCGGACTCACCTGCGTCGGACGGCGGCTCGCCGTCAACCATTGGCAGTCCCATCCGAGAAGGCGTATTTGAAACCTTAGCGGAGGCAAGACTGGCGTCCGACAAGCTGTGCATGGCGCTGCTCATGTTTATCGAGCAGCTGCACGCTGCCAAAATGGACTCGAGCTACGTCCTCCCCGCCGCGTGGAAAAAGTACGGCATGGGCCTCAAAGACCGCCTATCTGCCTGGGCAGACGCTTTTGAGCCCATCCTCGCTTCCCGCCTCGACCCGGACATGCCGCCCATCGAACGCGCCGGCATCGCCGCGCTCAAAATGTTTCAAATCAACACCACCATCATCTTCCTCATGCTATTTTGCGACAATGAGCTACAATTCGACGCCTTTATGCCGCATTTCAAAGCGATTGTCGACCTTGGCTGGGAAGTTGTCGGCGCCGACGAGTCTCGGTTCGCCGCCGCCGCTCACGGCCACGGCCACGCCACGCCGCACTACATGCACGGCCACAGCAAGGGCGCCTTCAAGGCCGGTAAGTATGGCGGCGCGCGCCTCAAGCCCAGCTTCTCCGCCGACCTCGGCATCGTGCCGCCGCTCTTCGTCGTCGCCACCAAGTGTCGCGACCCCTGGCTGCGCCGGCAGGCCATCCAGCTGCTCAAGAGCAGCGCCCGCCGCGAGGGCATGTGGGACAGCGAGCTCACCTCCAACATTGCCACCTGGGTCCTGCAGCTCGAGGAGCACGGCGTGCCGGGCGGCGGCGGCGCGGCCGTCCCCGCGGCGCTGGATCCGAGGAACCCGGCCGGCGCGGCGGGCTATACAGACGCGAACGGCGTCGCGCAGCGCACGATCCCGGATGAGCGCCGCATCATGCTCAAGGCGGCCGACTTTGACCTGCGCGCAAGATTTGCGGATATTACAGTTGGTACGCGCGCCGTGTCGAATGGCTGCCATGATGTGCGCCTGCAAAAGACGCGCATTGCATGGTAGCCGCTGCCCAGACATTGATATACGGCATGATGAGGCCACCCGGCTCACAAATTCATGTCCCTGTTTATATATGCATATATATAAACAAATATATAGCATTTTCTCTACGACGCCGAGTCTGTGATGGGCCCAGACCGACGAGACGTACTTCTTATTTTGGATACGGCAGTTCCGTATTGATTGCATTATTAGCTAGATATAAATATACCACTCTCGCATTTCTTTCTAATTACACTTTGAATAATCTTAATTGTACATGTGTCGGAGCAGAGGTATTTCTCTTCTATATTACGCTCCCTAATATCATCTAAAAACCGTTGACAAGGCTATGGTTACATATCTATCTTGCCGCTCTGACGGCATTATAACGGAGGCAGATCCTCTCTGCATATCGGGCACTGCAGACGAAACTTCATCCAGCTCTCCAGGCACGTCGTGTGGAAAATATGCCGACACGGCGTGACCATGTACAGGCGGCGCGCAAAGACGCTCGCCACGCCTCCAGCGGCCGACGTATCCTCGTCTCCGCCGGCGCGCACGACAGGCACCTCGAGAATCTCCTGACAGATGGAGCAGTCAATGACGTGCAGCGAGCCGCCCTGTTTCCCCTTTTCACTCCCCACCGCTGTACCACTGGCGCTACTCCTCCGTCGCGGTCGCAGCAGCGCGTCCCCTTCCTCGTCGGCCGCCGACGCCGCCGCCAGCAGGCCGATCGGCAAGCCGCCGGCCTCGACGTTGTCCTCGCGCAGCACGGGGTGGTAGTCCCACGCCTCGGGCACCCAACCGCGCGGCACGGCGAAGCGCGGGCCGAGCATGTCCTGGGCGCCGAGCAGCACAATTTGCAGCCAGACCCAGCCGGCGAGGACCGCAAACGCGCGGGGGCTCGTCTGCGCGAAGAGAAAATTGTCCGTCTTGAGCCAGAAGTAGGCGAGCGGGGTGAGGCGCAGCGCCGACTGGCCGAGCACAAAGGGCCAGGTGAGCGCGCGGCGGCAGTTGCGCATGGCGTTGCGGTAGATTTGCGGCGCCCACAGGGACAGGTAAGCGAACGCGCACAGGTCGAGGTAGATGGCGCGCGCGGACGGGTACCACGTCGCCGAGGACAGCGTCAGGAAACTGAGTACGAGGCTCGAGAGGATGAAGCGGCCGAGGATGGCCTGGAAGTTTTGCCGCGGGGACGCGGGCGGTGGTGTGGCGAGCGTGGCGCGACCGGGGATGACGGCGGCGCCGTCCGTCAGGTCCGCTTCCACGTCGCCGTCAAAAGGCACAAAGACGGGCTGTTGTTGTGGTGGTGGTAGTGGAGGGGCAAGGTTGCCAGCGCGGCCGCCGGCTGTGACGGGGCCGGGGAGGAGAGACCCGGAGGTGAGGGTCGGTGGCGGCACGGGTGAGGATGCTGTGTTCGTCGACGGCTCCGAGGCGGTGCGCGGGTTGTTCTCGGGGAACTGGACCTCGTAAATCTTGGCGAGGAAGCTGCCGCCAATCGTCATGGACAGGAACGCCGCAAACATGAGCGCCATGGTGGGCAGGAACGTGGCGCCGGCCGACGACACCCACGTCGCGGCGGCCGTGAAGGTGATGCCGTCGACCATGAGCATGGCGCTGACGGTACCGAAGCTGACGCGACCCATGGTTGACGGCGTGCACGTCTCCTTCATCTGGTTCTTGAGGAGGAACACCTGGCCGAACACGACGCACGCAAACACCAGCAGCCACGTCTTGATGCGGTGCGTCTGCACCTCGGCCTTGACGCCCTCGAGGTGGTTCGCCTCGCCGGACGGGAAATCCGGCGGGCCCGCCGACTCGAGGAAGAAGGCGCAGTCGGGCGAGTAGACGACGGCCGACATGCGCAGCTTGGGCACGTGGCCGACGGGTGCGCCCTGCGGCAGGGCGAGCTCGCTCTCAATGGCGGAGATGAGCTGCGCCGTGGCGAGAGCGTCCTTGGTGTCGCGGAGACCGTCTCGGTCGAGCGGGTGCACCTGCGCGTACAGGACGTACTCGCACTGCGGCGCGGGGCTGAGGAGGAACTGCGGGTTGCTCTGGATCTCGGAGCTCCATGGCACCGTCTGGTCGTTGTAGACGTTCTTCTCCTTGGTCTCGAGGACCTTGTTCAGGCGCTGCTTCAGCATCTCTTTGCTAGATTGGAAGAAGTCCGGTCCTGGTGTTAGGTGCGGAAGGCCAAAGATGCCTTCAAACTTCTCGCTCGTCGTCGTCATCATGATGACGCCCTGGCGCGGCCAGTGGACGCCCCAGAGTCGCATATCCCAGGTCGACTGTGACCCGGTCGTGTCTTCCAGCGACAACGAGCCTTTGACGTGGCGAATCGAGCCGCCAGACAGTGGCGCCTGGTCGCGCGGCAGCTGCTCATATTCGGTAACGGTCTTGTTGCCCTCCATGTGTAGGTGCATGCGCCCGGACTCGCCCGTCAGGTTACGACCCCAGTCTATGCGGTCGCCGATCCAGTCCATGTCCGGCACGCTGTTGCTGAGATTATAGCTCTCATGGCTTCGCGATACGCTGCCCGGCCGGTACACCCAGTCGCCCTCTAAGCTGCCCGAGGCCGACATCCAGACGGGTTCGCCCTCGGCCGTGTCCCAGAGCGGCGGCCCGTCCGCGTCCGCGGCCACTGCGTGCCGGCTCATCTGTATGCTCCGGTTCCTGAACGCGTCGAGGTCGTCCCAGGCGAACCCGTCAATCTCGCGGAAGCCCGTAATGTTGACAAAGGCCGGTGCGTCGGGCGCCGTCGGCGCAAAGTCCCCCCACTGCGTGTCGTTGAGGGCCTCGAGGGCGCCGCGGTACTTGGCCAGCCGGCGGGCGGCAATGACGGAAAGCAGGGGTCCGGTCTGGCCTACCATGTCTCCCATGGGCATGAGCAGCCATATCATGAGTATGACAAAGGCGAAGCTCGCCCCGGTCTGCTGTCTCGGTGGCATGGTGTCGTCGGCGTCGCACGGGGGGCTAGTGTCTATGGTCTATTGCAGCGTCACCATTCTAGTTTCGGTTCGTCTTCGACGGCATTTCGGGTGCTCGAGGCCAGCTCTCGTGACAGGCGTCGGCCCTAATAAAAAAGAATGGCGAAAAAGGACAAAGTGTAGTTGAAGGAAGAAGGTTAGTTTGATAGCCGCAGCTACGTTTCGGGTGCACTAGCTGGGCGCCTGCAGCTACAGTGGAGCAGCGCAGTCCACCGGCACCGCATGCATCGTCGCCAGTGCATTCAACCCTCCACCTTTCAAGACCCCGTTGACTAGGTAGGGAAAGTACTTGTATTCACCCACACAATATCTACTCGAGATACAACGCAAGGATGTCTTCGAGTAATCGCGATTCCAACACGCCAGTGCAAAACAACGTGAGAGCACCCTGCTGATATCCCCGCCGTCGCGGCCCACCCGCCTCAACTCGTGCTGGCGAGCAGCCAACACCGTTGCTGGAAACAGGCCGCTGAATTTATGGCTTCAATCTTGCTAACAGATTTGATGGGTGGTTTTAGTCCGAGGGAGACGATGCGCCCACAGAGTTTAATGCCGCGGTAGAGGAGCTCCTCAACACCATCCAGAACAAGTTTGCTGGAGTATCATCAGAAATATTTGCCAAGCGTGAGCTCTACAGCGGATTCTGAGTTTCTCATTTTACGTGCTAACATCCTGTAGTGGACGACATGTCGTCGAGGCTGGATAAGCTGGAAGCGGAACTGCGGGAGAACAACTCCAAAGACAACGGGTCTACTAAGTCATAGCGATGGTTTTGCATCGCGGGGGCGCATCACTGTAACGATAATGGACGGATCATGGTTATGGTCATTAGAGGAAGAATACAATTTCGCTTTTGAATCATTCATTTTATATGCCCTACTTTTCTAATGCAGCTACAATCGCGTTATACATTTGAAAAGTAACTGTTCTACAGCTCGTCCTTGGCCGCCTCGACCTTCTCAGCGACGTCCTCGACAAACTTCTTGAGGACGTTGGCCTTGGCCTGGATCTCGTCACGCTTAGAGGGAGCGAGTCCACCCTTGGTCAGGATGCTGTCAAGTCTGGCCGACTCCTTCTTGACCCAGCCCTCGTTCTGGCTCAGCTTGTCAAAGACGCGAACGTAGTACTCGGCGTACTTGACCTCGACGGCATCCTTGATCTTACCGGCCTCCTTCTTCACCTCGGCGGCGACGTCGGCAAAGGAAGCGCCAGCGAAAATCTTCTTGACGAGGGCGTCGAGGGCCGCGACGGTGCCGGCAGAGCTGTCGAGCTCGCCACCGGGAAGGCGGTGCGTGCCAGCCTTTTCGTTGAGCCACTCAACAATGGCAGCCTCAGATCGGGCGGAGGTGTGGTCGATGCCCTCCTTGTCGCCGGCAGCGAAGAACTTGATGGTGGGGTAGGACTTGACGCCAAACTTGGCGGTCACAGCCTTGCTGTTGGGAGCCTCGGCGTCAACCTTGGCAATGACAACGTTCTTCTCGTTGGCGAAATCGGCAGCGACGAGCTCCCAAACGGGGGCAAGCTTCTTGCAGTCTGGCAGCACTGGTTAGCTAATGTATCTCCAAGCTGTCGGTCAGGGCCACTTACGTCCGCACCAAGGGGCGGTGAAGGCAACAAGCACGTGCTTGTCGGCACCAACAGTCTCCTCAAAGGTCTTGTCGTTGAGCTCGACAACCTCGGAGGGGAGCTCGAGCTTCTTCTTGGCCTTGACGCCAGTCTTCTTGCTGATGAACTCGATCAGGCTCTCGAGATCGCGGCCCTGGTTGTACTCCTCGGGCTTATCGCTCTTTCCGTCAAAGTACTTGAGCGTGGGGAAGCCCTGGACGCCGAATCGCTTGCCGAGGTCGCGCTCGGCGTCGGCGTCGACCTTTGCGATCTGCACCTTGTCCTTGGCGTGCTCGAAGATGCCGGCGAGCTCTTCGTAGACGGGGGCGAGGGTCTTGCAGTGACCACACCAGGGGGCAAAGAACTCGACCAGCGTGGGCTTGCCAGACTTGAGAACGACATCGTCAAAGTTCTTGGGGATGAGGTCGATGACGGCGGACTTGGCGGCGGCGGTGGCGGCCAGCGCTCCGAAAAGGACGGTCTTCAGCAAGACCATTGTGAATTCGGTATTCTGATGCCAAAAAAATATCAAATGTTAGTTTGCTAAGTCAGAATAAGAATGGCAAATCAATCCAGAAGCGGAATTGGATCGAAAAGGCGGACTGGGGATGCAAGACAAAAGGGAACCTCTTACAAATCAGCGAGCTACAATACACGTATGGTGTATCCAAGTTGACCCCAGCTCCAACAGGCGGTAGCTACCCAGACAACAGTGACGCCGTCTCCCCACCAAGGGGGGAGCTCTCAAGGCCCCAAAAAAGAGCGGGCGCTATCGACACGTGACGATAAGCATCTGGCACCAACAACATCCGGGAACACGTGATTTGCACGTAGGTGGACCTGCGCAAGTGGGCTGGGGTTGGGAACCCTCCAATCGGTTGCCAGAATGGGGCGAGGGAAATTCACACAAAATTTACGCCCACCTTAATCCTCGCGAAATCCCCTTCCGCACCAGCAATCCCAGAATCTCCCAACACAACCGCAATCATGTCTCACGAAAGCGTCTGGAACTCGCGCCCGCGCACCTACGGCAAGGGCTCTCGCAGCTGGTACGAATAAATCCGATCTCGATTTTTGCCGTCAAGTTGGAGGACCTTCTCTGCGCTTTGGAGCGGTCCCCGTTTGAACAGGCCGAACCGATATAATGGGAAAACGATCTCGAAATGCTAACATGGAATTCTCTTTTGTAGCCGCGTCTGCAAGCACACTGCTGGTCTCATCCGCAAGTACGACCTCAACCTCTGCCGTCAGTGCTTCCGTGAGAAGGCCAAGGACATTGGCTTCAACAAGGTACGCGATATCGAACCTCTCTGCATCTCCTCCGACAGGCGACCACGAATCCAGCAAACCACACACCCGCCGGTCAATTGCGAAATGGCCAACTGTTTCAATACACGCCCCGCGACAACGCCGAAAACGAGGAGTGCAGGTTCACTTCCGGAGGGACAAATGCTGACTTTTTTTCTAATAGTACCGCTAAATGCACCCCTTCCTTTTTGTTCACTACATAAAAAAAAAGTCCAAGCCGAATCTTTTTTCGATAACCCTCATGGGGAGAGATTAGGAGAGCGAGGAATAGCCATGGGGGCGGGAAAATTTTGGGGATGATGCATTTGAGTGATGGCGTCACAAAGGGAAAAGAATTAAAGCACTCGAAAGGCTGCCCGCTTGGAACCGGAGTTTTAATGGCTTGCTTTGGTTTTGAGGAAAGATCGTGCGTCTGACGATGGTCCTCCGTGGATAGACGAATACCATTCCGATGGAAATTACAAATTACACAACCTCTCCGTGTCGATGCGTGACTGTGATATGATTTGAGACTGCATACTAGGCACCGTCTAGAAACGACCTCCAGGGCAACCAATTCAGTGTATCCAGCGATGATACGTCGTAGATGGCCAGATAGGGCGTCAGAGCCGGTATGTCTTATAACCGTGTGATACTTCGATACCAACCTACTTCAGTTTTATCACATCACAAACTCAGCGGCCAATTATTCTATAGAGTACATTGAGTTTTACATTTCTATCGCTACCTCCTTTCAGCCCGTCTAAAGTACAGATTCAAGACAGTAAAAAAGGAAACAGAGTGGAGATCCTCAAGGAAGCATCCTCGGGAATATACAAGAGCATCCATGCTCATCAAATAACTTTTGCAGCTTTGGCATCTCTACAACTATGTAGAGATTTACCGCCGCGTTTTATACATCGACCAATAGATTATTGCCATAAGCTAGTCTCGTACCTATTTCATTTATTTCATAATGCGGGTAATCAGACCAGTGGCGACGGTGCGGCCACCCTCACGGATGTTGAAGCGCTGGCCGAGCTCGATGGCGTTGGGGTTGGTGAGGGTCAGGACCATCTCGACGTTGTCACCAGGCATGACCATCTTGGAGGAAGCGTCCTCGGTGCCTTCGGGGAAAGTCAGGTCGACAGAGTCATCGGCGGTACGGAGGTAGATCTGGGGGCGGTAGTGCTCGTGGAAACCAGTGTGGCGACCACCCTCCTCCTTGGTGAGAACGTAAAGAGAGGCGAGGAACTGGCTGTGGGAGGTGACAGAGCCAGGCTTGCAGACGACCATACCACGGCGAATGTCCTCACGGCGGATACCACGGACAAGGAGACCAGAGTTGTCACCAGCCTGAGACTGGTCGCAAGACTTCTTGAAAGTCTCAATGTCGGTAACCTTGGTCTTGATGGACTCGCTGCCCTTGCCGACAATCTCGATTTCCTCATCACGCTTGAGGACACCACGCTCGACACGGCCAGAAACGACAGTACCACGGCCGGGGATAGAGAAGACATCCTCAACGGACATGAGGAAAGGCTTGTCCATCTGGCGCTCAGGGGTGGGGATCCACTCGTCAACAGCCTTGAGAAGCTCGTCGATCTTCTCCTGGCCAATCTCGGGGCGCTGGTTGTTCATGGCCATGAGAGCAGAGCCCATGATGACGGGGGTGTCGTCTCCCTCGAAGCCGTAGGTGGAAAGAAGCTCACGCATCTCCATCTCGACGAGCTCCAGCATTTCGGGGTCATCGATGGCATCGACCTTGTTGACAAAGACGACAATTCTCTGGACACCGACCTGACGGGCAAGCAGCAAGTGCTCACGGGTCTGGGGCATCTGACCATCGGAGGCAGCAACAACGATGATGGCGCCGTCCATGTTGGCGGCACCAGTAATCATGTTCTTGATGTAATCGGCGTGACCGGGGCAGTCGACGTGGGAGTAGTGGCGGTTGTCGGTCGAGTACTCGATGTGAGCAGTGGAGATGGTGATACCACGCTTGCGCTCCTCGGGGGCCTTGTCGATGGCACCATACTCGAGGAAGTTGGCGAGGCCCTTTTCGGCCTGTCGCTTGGTGATGGCGGCGGAGAGGGTGGTCTTGCCGTGATCGACGTGGCCAATGGTACCTAGGCGCACCAGGTTAGCCGGGAAGGGCGCGCAAAGTAGGCAATTGAAGACTCACCAATGTTGACATGGGGCTTGCTACGGTCGTGGGTAGCATATGTGCGGTAGGCGTTCAGAATGCTGGCAGCGTTCTGCGTCTTGATGGAGCGAAGGGGGTTCGCAGTGAGGCCGGTACGCGCCGTGCGCATAAACGGCGCGAGGGACCGGAAAGCGACAGACATTGTGAAGGATGTGGGTATTAGAAAAGGATAGTAAAGGTACAGAAGAGAAACAACGCGACGGGGGGTGGAAGGGAAGAAGCAGTCGAGGAATCAGTAGAAAGCTCTCCTGGTGCAGAAATGCGCTCTGAAATTTTTATGAGCTCCAGCGGCGCGCAATTGGCAATTGGCCAGGGGTCAGTGGCAGGCACTGGCTGCTGAGCCCACTTTGGTGAGCAGAGTCACGTGGAGCGCCAAAACTCGCCCTGTCGAGGATCTATGTGGCATCAGCTTCCCTTGATGAGAAGGGGAATCATATTACTTTTGCAGCCAGAGAATTTTATTTCACGTTGTGTGCCGTCTGCATCAATTGAAATCTACCGCGGTACACGGAAACGGCACCTGGAGGTCTGTTGCACACAAATCCCGCTCCTTAGCGCCACCCAGGGAAAAGCTACTCGGCGCCGCCGGAGCTCATCCAAAATCTCCCTCAAATACCGCAGAAAATTTTATCCAAATCTTCAACAAAACAATTCATCAACCGTCACAATGGATCCCCTCATGGAAGACACCAACTCTGAGGCGCCCAGCCTCAACCTGCTCGGCCAGGCCACGGCCAAGCTGCTCGAGTACGGCAACAACGCCAGCAACAACCTGCAAGACACCTTCACCAGAATGACCATCCACTCATGGCTCCGTCTTGTGGTCATTGTCGGAGGATACATGCTCCTGCGCCCCTACGTCGTGAAACTGGGCGTCAAGACTGCGGTATCAAAGCTGGAGGAGCAAGACGAGAAGGAAAAGGCCGCGGAAAAGGCCGCCGCCATGACCCCCAACGAGCTGAGAGGCGCCAAGAAGCAGCTCGAGGAGCATCTGGACGACGACGCGGCGGACGGCACCGGCGCTGACTGGGGTCAGAGAGCCAGAGTGCGCCAGCGCACCCTGCTGAAGGAGATGCTGGAGGCAGAGGAGCAGAGACGGTTGGAGGAGCAGGAAGACGACAATGACATTGCCGAGTATCTGGAAGACTAAATCCGAGCTCTCACGACTTATCGGCTCCCTGCGTCTCGCTGCAGGGTCGTGGTTCTGTACTATTACGAATGATAGACTTGTTTTCTAGCGCTTTATTACATTGGGCTGGGCATGGGTGTTGCACGTCTTGGCAAATGCAGGATGTGTACTATAGCATTGGCAAACGGGCAACTAGTAATTGCATTTCTGTGGGATTGTGCTTTTCCAAAATCTTGGCATGGGTTTCTCGAGTGGTGACAATATAGTTCATTTTGACTTTGACGGCTACGCCTTATCGGTAGGGTGTAACGGAAGGCTCCGACCCGCGCGGATCACAGTAGCAAACTTTACCATGACTGGCAAAATGACGTATAGAGAGACACTTACACAAGAGCAAACTGCTCGTCATTGATTCCATCGACATTGCCGCTTCACCAACTCGAACATTGCAGGGTAGTTCCACTCGAGCATTCGAGAAACCAGCCGAACAATGGAGTCTGGCTGACGCCAAGCTTCCAGGCGTTGTGGCAGTGGCGGGGCCGCTGAGGGGCGCCGCTGTCGACAACAGCGCAGATGTTTGGAAGTGAGGGGTCTTGTATTTCTGGTCGAGATAGAAGGCAGCAAGAAATGTAGCAAAATATGCAAAATAATTTCAGCCGATAGCTAGAGGCTGTCAAATTTTCTAAAAGCATTTGGACAAGTACTACTTGCCCAGACTCTGCCCTCTTCTACACAGCACCGCACAGATGGTGTAGCGCTAGTCGAGCCCTGTGGCCTTGGTGGGAAAGGTGCCCGCCGGCTCGCTCCCCGTCTCTGTCGATGTCATGCTGTCGCCGCCTTGTTCGCTGCGCCTCAACGTTTCCCACTTGCATGCATCTTGACGACTTGTGACTGTTTTCCCCTTTCGCGGCCTCCTCTTTTGCTTCATTTCTGTCTTGCCTTCATTTAGCGTTGCGCTGCTCTGTCTGGCGCGCGTCCTTGCTTTCTTCTTGCATTGCGTCACTGTCGATCGCTGCGAGTCAGCCGTTGGGTCACCGCAAGTCACCATCCACGAGGTGGCAGCCTACCTGCAGCCACACAGTAGCACCGCCGGCTGAAAAAAAAATCTCCGTCATCACCGCATCGAAAGAGCTCTCGTGCAGGAGCTAGACTGGGCATATTGACTGCCGGTGTCATGCATCAAATACCCGTCGCCAAGTGATTTTTCGAAATGGGTGATCCTGTCAATATCCAGAATCTGCTCCAGGCGGGGTACTTCAAGACCTCCCGGAGCAGAAGCAAGTCTCCCGGCTATGACCAGCTGGAACAAGACCGAGATGAGCACTACAGCCGTGACGAACGGCTGCCCGATGACTATACCGCCCGATACGAGCAAAAACGACCGAGCCCCGAGCCTATCCGTCTGCCACCGCCGTCGTCGCATGCCACATCCACGTCTCGAAGCAAGTCTCCCGGCTATAACCAGCTGCACCAAGACCGAGATGGGCATTACAGCCGCGCAGAACAGCCTCGCGACGACTATGCAGCCCGATACGAGCAACAACGACGGAGCCCCGAGCCCATCCGTCTGCCACCACCATCGTCGCATGCGAGATCCACGTCTCGCAGCAAGCCTGCGCCTCCACGGCCTACCGTTGACGATGAGGATAGCATCGCTAAAAAGGAGCACGGTTACATAAAAACTCCCAACCCTGAGGAAGAGGCAGCCTCCAGAGGTGATCTCGACCAAGCTCAGACGATTATGGGCGTCCATGAGTTCAACCCCGAGAGACGTTTCGTTATTCTGGACGACGACCCCGCGTCTTCTACAAGCGACGACAAGACGGACTCTGCTGAAGAAAAGGCTGAAACTAGACCCAAATCGACTGATAGCTCGAAACCATCTTCTCGTCCAGACGCTTCAAGCCAACACCATCGACGTGCTCCGAGCGCTGGCATCAATCCAGCGCCGCCGACCGGCCGAAGACGGAGCAGACAGGACTTGCCCGTTCTAGAAACCGAATTCAGTGACCGTCGACTGCCAGAACACCATAGGAGCCGGTCTGCTGTGAATGGCCCACGCCCAGACTACTTTAACCCCTCGCGACCGCCCCGACCCTATGGAGAGCAGCTTCTGTCGCCCGAAATCATGAAGCAAAGCTCTCGCGGCAGAGAGGAAAGCTACTATGGCGGGGAGTACAGAGATAAACCTAGGGAGAGACGATATTCACGAATCAGCCCAGAGCACTCCACAAGACGGTCCGATACAGTTCCAGAGCCCCGTGCAACTGGGCGCACCAATTCAATTGACCGGGGGAGTGAACGCCGCCAGCGTGAATATTATCCAAGCTCATCTCGCGAAAATACTGCCTCCAGACCACCTCAACAATCTTCGAGAGACTCGGCAAGATCGTCTGCACATGCGTCACGCGAACACAGCCGCTCCAAGGATGACTATCCAAAGACATCACTTCCCCAAGCCGGTTCCCAGAAGCCTCTAGTCGTACAAGAAGATCGACCTTTGGACATTCCGAGAGCTCCGGATGCTCAAAAGAACATTGATACCCCACCGCCTAGATCAAGCACGATTCCCCTGGAAAAGGGACCGTCGCGGACGAGTACAATGCCTGTTTTTCCTGCAGAGAAGCCTCCACTGCTCCGACCGTCCGCGACCATCAACCTGGCCAAGGAATCTCAGCATCCAGTTCAGTCTTCACTTCCCTATCCCGAAGAAGACGGGTTTAATATCGATCCTCTCTCCCCGCCTCATAACACAAACCGCTTTTCGAACGGCCACATTCCGGCCATCAACATGCCAACGCTGCCGCCAGAGTCCAAGGCTGAACTCCCGGCCAGACCGAGGCCCGCAGATGCATCTGCTTCTCAAAATGACTCGCCCGCACCTGAAGGGAAGGAGTGGAAGCCGCCCAACTTCGACCCAGAAAAGGATGGCGTGAAACTTGATCGACCTGTTGGGACCTATCGAAGATATTCGGAGAACAAAAACGAACCAGCATCTGATCGTCTCCCCAACTGTCCTCGAATGAAGCCGGTTGTTGGAAAAGTTGACTGGCTCACGTTGCCCAGAACAGATTTCAATATTTGTCCCGACTGCTACGGCCAAGTTTTCTCCAACTCGGATTACCGAACCGATTTTCACCCGGTCTTGCGTCCGACCGTGGATGCCATTGCCTGCGACTTTGGTTCCTCTCCCTGGTATAGAATTGCATGGTTGCTTGTTTTAAAGAAGAAGGATACCGATTTGCAGGTCTTTCACGACATTGCAGCCATATCTTCCGCTGCTCGTGGCCAGCGCTGCCCTGGAGATCGAAAGACGACGAGAGACTGGTATACTGTCAAAGATCCCTACACGAAACGGCCGGTACCAGAATTTACAGTCTGCTACCAATGCGCCAAAACCGTCGAGGCGCTTCTGCCTACCCTAAACGGCGTTTTCGTACCTTTGGATCCGAGATCTAGCCCTGTTCGAGGCAACTGTGCACTGCACTTTACGCCCGATCGTACAGACTTTGTGCTGTACTTTGACGCCTTTGAGACTACAGCAGACAAGGCCGAAAGCTCCAAGAAGAGCCCCGATCTGGGATACCTGGCGCAAAAGGTCGAGCGTCTCAGCGTGCACAACGCCTGCCGGGAAGACAAGCCCATCACAGACGGGTACTGGCATTTCATGCAGTTCCTGCCCCATTTTACCGTGTGCGCCGACTGCTTCGAAGATGTCGTACAGCCGCGCCTGTCCGACGAAAACGTCATTGCGCGCAACTTTTACATTAAGCCGCAAAAGATTGCCCAGGCGACCTGCCAGTTGTACTCGCCCCGCATGCGCGACGTGTTTAAGCGAGCGTGCCGCCGCAACGACCCGAAGTATCTGGAGAGCAAGGTCCGGGAGCGTCTGGACATTGAGGCCAGCATCAAGAGCAAGCTGGCGAAGCTGGACAGGGAAGGGCAGAGGGATACGCGCACGGACAAGCAGATTGACGACTTGATTGAGGAGTGGAAGGAGTGGGAGTGAAAGAATGAGCCAAAAATGTATAATCACGAATTATGATGAGCATGGCATTGCGATTTACATGTAGACTACGCTATTTTTTTGCATAAGATTTATTCAAGCCGACGTTGACTGTTCCAGTCTCTATTTCAAGATGAGTGCTTCCGAGTTGGGCTGGATGAAAAAGCTGTGTCATCCCAAGTGGTGTAGCCAGCGACCGTTGGTAGGCGGCGACAATTGAGCAGCGTACAACATACCATATAAAAAAAATTCAAGAGCAATTCAGAATCGACATTTATACGCGATACTATTATAATACTATGCTTAAGTGGTAATTTAAGTTATACGGCACTGCTGAGGGATGAGTGCTGAGTAATTACTGCGGGGCCCGAGTATTTAGGTGCTGAGCTCGAGCACATGCCAAGTGTTACAACAGCACCCAAGGAAACTCTCGTCAAGACAATGCCCCCGGCTGAGGCTGCGCCGGCTTCGCTGCTGACCCTGCCATGGGAGATTCGCAGCGCCATCCTCCTCAAGGTCTTGACGCGCCAGCGCCGACGCGAGCCCGCCTTTGACAAGAAATTCATGCAGCAGCGCATGCACCTGAGAAACTGCTTCGACGAGAGAAACCCCAAGGCCACCAACATTTACATTGAAAAGCCCGGATCATGGCCGCTCGCTCAGTCAGCCAAGGCCTTGCAGGCTACAAACCGGCAGCTACGCGAGGACGTCACGCTTTTAATCGACAAGACGCTCAAGACGGGCAAGGTCAAGGCCCCCTTTGTCCTCGACATCATGGTCGTCAAGGATGTAGGCGTGTTCCCAACTTGGCTGTGCTTCCCGTACAAGACGAAGCGCATTCTACAGTTGCGCGTCAACGTGCGCATCATACGACCTGATGCCAAGGCCTCGCCGCTTGAATGGGTAGAATTGGCGCGCTTTCCGGAAGAACGTTCAGGATACAACGAGCTCGAGACGTCCACGTTTTGGAGCTTCTATGCGGCCCTGGCCTTAATCTCACTAAGCCGTCTCCGTTATAAGCCAGCAGTAGTCGATAAGACTACTAGCATTAACTCTGCAAAGACACCGATAGCTGAAGCCAAAGTCAGCCCAGCAATAGGAAGCAAACCGGGGAACAGAAGTAGCGCCATGGATGCCTACCTGGTACCGATAGAGGCGACGCCGTACGTCGTAGACCAGCTGCTTCTCAACTTCAAGCCAGTCGAGGATAGGTCAACGGCAAGACCCACTGTTTACGGCGTATATGACAATTCAAGAGATGGCCCGTTCCACAAGGAAGGATACGTGCAGTTTGGCCGTGATGTATTCTATGATATCGAGTACCCTGCGCAGCCTCAAATGGAGAGAGAAGCGTTTGGGCGGGTTTTAGGCGGACAGCTACTTACCCACGTAAGGGACTCTCTCAGGAGAATTACAGACTACCGAATCGTGGACGATGAGCTGGCTTTATATCAGTACGCGCTGGCGAATAGCGCGGGCGAGGTGACGTATTCCATGCCCGATGGGGATGGCGGGTGCTTCATGTCCAAGAATACCGACAGCTGGATTTCAGAATTCGAGCACGACGTCGACTGGCGGACAATCAACATCACCAAGGCAATAGCCGAAGAAAAGGCGAGTAAATACCCGTCTCAGGGCTACATTGACGTGTTGCAGCTAGCCAAGCGGAGGAGAGCCTTGGGCTGGCAGGCTCAATTTGACGAGCCCTCTGTGAAATAAGCAGACGCTCGGATTCCTCTAGGTTTCGCGTGCGCGCTAATGTGAGAGGCAATAGTTTCTGAAGCGGATTCATGGCTGTCGATAGCAACAAAGAAGCCGAATCTGTGGAGGCGGTGTGATAGTTAAGCAGAAGAAAGGTGCGCGAGAGTAGCGTGGCCCAGCCAGGAAATTTAAATGGCTGTGCTGCATAGGGGTATCACCTGAGTAAGCGAGGAAGGAGAGAGGTAGGAATTTTTTTTTCGACTTACGTGTCTATTCAAATGCACTTGTTTTACGCGCCGACGGCTGAGAAAGCATTGCATGATGGAGGGGGTGTGTATCGGGGGTCCGGCGCGTACGTTCAACGCCGGCACCGGCGCGGTGGCAGTTGGGCCGGCCGGTGCACCGTTCAATACGGACTGGGCGACCGGCGCCCGGTTGGCGCACCTCCAAAAATGGAGGCACACTACGCTGACTTCAGAGTCCACGGAGTCATTTTTTGGGCTTCAACCGACCGTGGGGAAGAGCTAGACGGGATCCCGAATTCTCTACTACCTATGGTCGTATGTATCAGTTTCTTACGCAAATCAACTTATATCTAAAACACTGTTGGCTAAGTCTTCTTACACAAGGTCTAAGATCATATGCAGAGAGTTTCACTGGGAACGCAAGATTGGCTGTTCAAACTAAAAAAGCGTCTAACCTTTTCCTTTTTTCCCATTTTTCTTCCGTAGTCTCTCATCCTCAAGCCCCTTCAGTAATTCAACGATTGACAATGTTGTAGGACGCGATGGCGAGCAGAGCGGTATTTCCCAGCCCAAAAAAAGACAGAACTATCAGAGGCTTGATGTATAGCATAATATTTATGCCGGCATATTCCAGCCCAAGTATGATGCTGCAAACAAAGAGCAGAGAGTTTGTCGAAAGCAAGACCTCGTTTCGAGCCCAGCGAATTACCTCCCGCCCACGAAATATCGTTGGAATATGAGCGTCTAGCATCACGCGACTTATTAACAGCAGCGCTACAAAAGTGCGAGGTGTAATGACCAGGCTCGGTGTGATTAATATCGGTGTCAAGCCCCAGTGGAGGCAGATCGTGGCGAAGAATGGGGGCGAGCAGAGGATGAGATATCGTGCGGTTCGTTCCGACTTTACCAAAGCGAGGAATGCAGACTGCATGGCCAGATAAAAGATGAGTTACACATTCTTGCATTTATTTGCCAGTTTTCTTTCACGTACCTCGAACAGTATGTGTCCAATCGGAACCAGGGGAGACCATGGTGGGCGTAGTACTTTGGTCAGCGCGAGTCCAAAGCTCGTAATCGCTGATGCATGAAGCAGAGCTCGTGCCCATGACGTCTCAACGCGCCCCACGACTTTACTATACTCGTTCAGAGATTTCTTTTGATGAGACACGCCCTCTTTGTATAGCTTTTCCTCAAAGGCGTCCAACACAAGCCCGAAGAGGAGGTAGAGTATCGTCGCCACCGCCACGATTGCAACGCACTGTTTCGCGGCAAACGAATATGCGGGCAGAAAGGGGATGCATGAGAACAGACAAGACAACAACATCATCCGCTGCGACACAGCATAGTGAAAGCGCCGGATCAGTTGACGGTTGAAGGTGAACACAATGGCAATGGCGTCAATACCGACGAGGACACTAAGAGTGAACCAGACGTCGACGCATAATTTGCTAGACATAGTAGTTGCAAATTCAGATGGTTGTCTTTGCGGTTCGGAATATGTCGAATTGGACATTCGCTCAGGAGCTTCCCGAGTGTATGCATGCTGCCACGAACGCGGATCCATCTTGAGGTCGGTTAAGGAGGTGACAATGGGCAGCCACAGCACGAATTGGATCATGCTGGCAGTCTCAATGAGCCAGAACAATCGTGTTGTTGGATTTCGAAGACTGAAAAAGGCAAAGGAGCTACCAGGAGGTCGCGCCCCATCTTCCGGTCGTCGCTCTACTCGTTTGAGCCCCAAAGTTAGCTGTGTGGGAGCCGACGAAGTAATACTTGCGACTCAGCGAAACATACCTCCTTGGTGGCTGAGTTTGTCCATGGACATGAATAGTAAGGAATCTGGATTTTTCTTGTAAAGCCTGCGTAAGTCAGACTTGTAGAAGCCACAGTGTTGAATCGAGGTTACATGTAGAGATCGACAGTTGGACGAACTTGCATTTGCGAACAAAATTATAAATAACTGCAAGCAATCTTAACTCGGATCATCCAGCCACCATCAAAAGCAAAGCACAACTAATTTCAAATATATGGTGGAGCTGCACCGAAGTTCGCCGACGGCCAGCTTCCCGCAACTCGTCTGTCTCGGCACGCCATATTTGCAAAGAGTCCACCACACCCCGTTCCCGAGACTCTCGAATCGGGTCGATGTCAATCGCATAGCCAATCGCGCGCGAGGCAGGCCAAAATTACATCTGTCCCCTGCAGCCAGCCTCCCGAGTCAGAATAGCGACCACCCTATGAAATGTGCCACAATACAGCTATCACACTCATACGGGACCGCGCCGCAGCATGGATTGCAAAGGCGTCGAGTTGGCGCGGGAGTAAAAAAAAAAAAAAATCAATTCGGCAAGAGAAACATCAGCAATTTGCTTTTGGTGCCGATCTCAACAAGCAATATTACGTCACATGATGAGTGCAAAGCGCGCTTCGTTGAAACTATGCAAGACATGTACCAGGGCTGGACGGAAGTGGCTTCGTGCATCTTTTACCCAAGTGGCATGGCGTGTCTCAGTCGGCTTATGGGTATGTAATTTATATTTTTTGGACTACCACTATATTCCTTTTCTCTGACGTCAAAATGCGTTTGTTATCATCTGCCCAGCTTGCTGCAATTTTTGCTCGCTGACAGGCGAAAGTGGTTACTTGGCCCAGGACAATCAACAGCGCGCCCCATCATTCCTCGCACCGATCAACTTGCTGCCAAACTGATCTTTTTTATCATCTTATGCAAAACCGTTTCGAAGTATCACTCAAAGCCGCTCGCAATGTTTTCGACAAGCGACTTATTCCTTCACAGTGTCCTATGCTGCCTAGGTGTTTGGCTGGCTTGGCTGGTAAATCAGAGGATGACGCGCCGAGCCTTGAATCCCTCACCCCGTGCACCCTGCATTTGGAGAGAAGAGGTGTGCTTGGTAACTGGCGGCTCAAATGGGATTGGCAAAGAGCTTGTGCAGCTTTTACAAGAGCTTGGTACCACAGTGGCCATCTTGGACGTGACGGCGCCCAAGTTCAGACTCGGTAAGCGCTGAAGTGAGGGCCCGCGATCTGTCGCCTGTTGCGCAATTAACTCTAAACTGCCAAAAACAGGGGATAAAACGCACTTTTTCAAGGCGGATGTTTCTTCGCCTGCAAGCATTGCTCTCGCTTGCAAAGAAATCACGACTCGACTCGGATCGCCGACCATTGCGGTGCTCAATGCGGGCGTTTTCACGCACAACACGATGCTCGACATTTCCGAAACCGAACTGCGCAGAACAGTTGATATAAATTTTCTCGGTGTATTATTCTGCGTTAAAGAGTTTTTACCCGCAATGATCGCCGCGAATCGCGGCCATGTTCTCGTCACGTCCTCGGTCACGGCTTTTATTTCGACCGTGGGCCATGTGCACTATTCCGCCGCCAAGGCGGCTCTTGTGGCTGCGGTCGAAGGCCTGCAGACGGAATTGAAACACGCCCATGGCAACCCGAGCGTGAAAGTTAGTTCGGTATTGCCGGCGATTGTAAATACGAGCATGTCAGCTGGCCGCAGCCAACCGGCAACCAGCTTTCTATTGCCGGTGCTGGAGCCAGCGCAAGTTGCGCAATACATGGTTGACATCTTGAAGCGTGGGCAAAGGTAAGGCCGAATTTTGACGTCTCCGTAAAATATTTCAAAACTAAAGCGCTCTCTGCCATCTTCCAGTGAAATACTCTTTCTGCCGAGAGCCGCCACTGTTGCGCCGTGGCTTCGCGCGCTGCCACACTGGATGCGAGTTTGGGCACAAGATGGGGCCGCGGCGTTGACGTAGGACTTTCAGGTGCTTTGAGACGACTTTGCGACTTGAAAACAGGCAAAGCTTCGTCTTTTTATATTTATTCACAAAGTAGTTTGTAAGTAAAAAAATACTAGCAGTTTTTAAATAAGACCGTTATAGCGCGCTACTCTACAGAGTGAATGCCTTTGACTTACCGAGAGGCTTCCCTTCACCATCAAGCGCCATTGCCACGACCTCGGTCACTCCTGTACGGTTGACCATGTACATTGTCTCAAAGCTAGTCTTCTTAACTTCTCCCACGTCTACAAATGTAGGATTGCCTCCAAACGTAGCTAGAACGCGCCAGCTCACGACCTCGGTAGCTCCGTTCCAGCTCATGTACACGGCAGTGGCGCCATTCTGCTCCGTCTCGGCAAATACACGAGGTGGGTATGACGGAGTGCTCTTCCAACCCGTAAACTTGTACGCGCGGAATGAACCAGGATTGGTCGCGCCGTAGCGCAGGTTCCAAACTTCCTTGTCATTCCCGTCAAACTCTGACAGGGACGGGAAGGTTGCATCTCCCACGAATACGTGCCCGCCCGCCTGGTCCTGCCAGGAGCCTAGACCGACGGCGCGAACGGTGTCGTTGCTGACGAGGCGGCGGCCGAGAGTTGCCGTCATTTCCCGCGTGTTGAGTTGCACTGACAGTGCGGAAGATCTCTTGGCCTCGCTGATGGGTGGGATATCGTAGTTTTCGTCGTCGTACATGGTCACCAGAATGGAACCGTCCTTCTCGCGGCTGGCCGCAACATCGTGCTGGTATCCGAAACGTGCGTCTGGGTCGAGTGTGAAGTCTTGGCCGTCAACGCCCTGTAACTATGTTGAGCGAGAATTCGGTTGCGAGCGGGCTTAGTCGTTCACTTACATTGAGGCGGTAGGTTACATCGCCGTGCTCGTCGATAAAGATAACACTAGAGAAATGACGTGCCGAGATAACGTATCCCCCTTCGAACTCGTCAACAGAGTTGATGTGAAAGTACTAAAACGGATTAGCAAGGTTAGTCCAAGCGGCGAAGCAACAGAATGCAGAGGGGCGCAAACTCACATCCCAGGCTAGCTCAGCTGTTGTACCCAGCTCCTGGCCGGCCCGATTCTGTCTGAGAATTTTCGAATCCTTGACTGGAAGCTTGTCCAGATGATCCAGGCTGGACCACTTGAAGTATATCTCCTCCGTGTACGGATCAATGACGAGAAACTGACTATCCGTGACCCAGCCATCTTTGGGGCCTCCGACCGAGGATAGGTCCGTCTGCGTAAAGTTATGGCTCGTCACCAGAAATTTGTCATTGGAGAGGCGACGAGACTCATGAAGATCCACCTTGCATGGATACTCCTTGCCCCCAGGAATGTAGGAAGGATAATCTGCTAGGCAGATGGTGTTTACCACCTTAAGGTTAGAATCGAGAAATGTTACATTTCCAAGCTATTTTCAGAATATTAGCACTTTATCCACCAACAGGCCAAGGGGCACGGCACCTACAGACTGCTCGCCGCTCGGGCCAAACTGCCCGAGATAGTACGATAGAACTGTTCCATTGCTAAAACTTTGCGGCCGAAAGTTTGCAAAAAAGTCAGGCTGACCGGTAGGATAATTTGGCCCGTGGAAGATGACTTCTCCTTCCTGGGTCACGAGGAAAGGCGACAGCTCGGATTGAGGGGGGTCACCTTGCGACGGAAAGAAGACTGCCGGCGAGAACCAGATAAGACCTGGTGTGGTCGGCCCTGTCTGCGTCACATGGAGCAACGGGCTTGTAAACGACTCCGTCTTGTAGGAGATGGAGGGCCAGGACGGAGAAGACTGAGAGGCAGCGGCGAGGGTCAGTCCTCCGAGCAGCGCCAACGAGTTGAGATGGGCCATTGTGAGATTTCAATACGGGTAACGGGGACTCAAGAAGAAAACTACTGTGGCAGTATTAGCTTTCAGGTCCCGAGCGTGCTTTTATAGCAGAACGAGATTTCATGTTTACCTTAACGCATTGATAATGCGGACGAATTCGGTCCAGAAACGGTACTACGACTAGAATTTCAGAATAACTTGACCGGTTATCCCGAATTCAGCCTGGCATTGGAGACGTTGCAGTGAAACATTGACGGCCAGGGTCCAGCGGTTTGATGGTGATTGGACAGCGCCTCGAGTTCTCAATTGGCTGGTAATGTGTGGTGGTCGGTGCGCTGAGACTGTTAACACCAGGGCTTGATGTGGAATCTTCATGGTCCCATGTCGGGGAGCACAAAGTTACCCCACTGTCACCAACAGTTTCGGAGTATTTGATCTGGAGCGCATCGTCGCCGTCTCCTGTCAGATACGTGCAGTGCCAGATTGGATGACGCGGCGAGGGTGGCTGTGTTGCTACCCGCCTACAACTTGAAAATCATTACGAATGGCATTAAGTCAGCTTGGTAAGGGAGGTTCGGTAGTCTAGGAAAGTAGACTATGAAGTGTGCTTAACATGTACAGCAGTATTGCTGGTCAAAGAACAGCACCTGTGTACATTCCGTCATCTGCAGTTATACACTTAATCGTTGTATATTTAGAATGCCTCGCCGTCTGGCTTGGATGGCTGGGAAATATTACTTCACGGGAAATCTGGATAACAGAGAGGTAATACGTATATGGTTGATTCTTGCTGTCTAACTAGTAATTGGCACACGGTCGCCATACAGCGGCCTTGCTGCCAGAATTGGCAGACAAGCAGTTATATGGAACGGGTCGCGTCGGGGCCGGGCCAGAGATTCGAATACTTTGACTAGCAGAAGAAAACAATACTTCTCACAGGGTTATGCTGACCCATGTTAGTTCCGACGACATAACACTGTGTCTCGCTTGTTGGCCCTTGGAGCTCAATGTTCAACCCTCCTTTGCATCCTGCGTCGGAATAGCCATTGATCTTGCAGCCCTGAGGGATCTGCGCGGTAGTGCCAGGACCGCCGACGTGGAATGCGAGCGCATCACTCTCAAGGTCGTAACACACGTGGGCTTGTTCGAGCTTCACTCCGTGGACTGCACCGCTTACCGCGCAGTCTCTCGCACCGTAGTATTCCAACTCGAACAGCTCAGCGCGAGCGAGGCCTAACACAGCGGCCAGGACGAAGGCCTATAGCGAGTTAGATGTTAATCCTAGGGATGGGGGCAGTAGTTCATATGTTCTGAAGAACACTCATACTTGGATAGTTTGCATCGTGCTTGCGGAACAATGAAAGATGAAAGAATGCGGGTTTAGACGAGGCTTGGCAGGACCAGGCGCGGATTAATTCATATATCGACTTGATTCTTGAGACAACCCACTGAGAAGACGGATACATGGCAGCACACGGCTTATTTAGCTGTATTTATAGTTCGTAATTCATTGCCCCGCAGGAGTGATTGTATGGGACGAATACTTGCCCAGCAAGGTATAGAATTCATATACGTGACCCCCAACATCCAAGCCAGGATAGGTTATCACCCTTCAAGGAAACGTCAGACCAAGACTCCACAGTCGTTGCCGATCACTGATCGGCAATCAACGGGCGACCCCAACTTTTCGATACGAAGAAACGGATTCCAAATGCTGTGGGGTCGAGCTACGTCTGCCCCCGTATATGTCATTTGGACCTGCGTACTTGCTCTGCATAGTCGAATACGTTTTCCGCGGAGAATAACTTCGTCCGATCTTGACAAGGTACAACGGTCGATATATGCCCACCAATAGGAAAGGTCTGCGCGACCACACCACGAGGAACCGCTCGTATTTCGGTAGTACGGCACATTTATCCACCAATTTGATGTTTATGTTATTTTCGGCCAACGGCTCACACGGCATATGGAATTAAACTGGTAAGAGCCCTTGACCTTTCGTAATTAATCACCGGTAGATTCTACTAGAGGCACTAGCGCAACAATATTCTAGCTATCTCCGTGCCTTGGCTATAAGAGACCTTAAATCAGATTTTGCTAACGGCTACTGTGCGTGTCGAGAACATGAGGTGATGGCTCATCATGCGTCTCTGATCCATCTTCATCTACCTATTTTTGCTTGGGTCTACCGCCATTATTGTAACATTGGCACATGATACCAGACAGCCGGTCTTGACTTTGACGGTACGGGTACGATAGCAGCTAAAGCTTCCTCGGCTCTCGACATTTTCTGAGCAGCTAGAGATCTGGTTCCGCGGGCGTTTGCCTTTGCTCCTTGGAGCGCCCCTAATCACAATGGCATACAACGGCCAAGGCCACGAGTACCCCGGCGGTGCTGGCCACTAGCTCAATGACATGCCACCCGGCGGCAACGTATGTTTATCCATCTGCCATCTGCCACGCCTCCCGCTGACCACTGACCTCGCAGTATCACATGCCCCCTCATGACCAGGAGGAAGAGGCTGGCCGCTACCTCCAGATTTAGTCTAAATTACGGTCTTTGGCCTTCGGAACTCAACTCAGGTGGATGCTCGGCTCTATCGCTGTACAAGGCCAGGCCGTGGAGTGATACCGAGCCAGAAATATGCACATTGCTGGGGTTTTGAGATGGTCATGACACTGGACTTTGATCGCAGTGAGGACAGGGGCTGTGTCTTGTTTTCTTCCTAGTTATTTTGAACCTGTCAAGCTCAAGTTGTTCTCTTCGAGAATCCAGCGTCCTGGACACACAACCGAGGCGCACGATTCGTTCTGCACTGCCTTTGGCTATGTAAGGCTATCTAGCATGTGGAAGTATGGTATTGGGTCAACAATCACATATCAACATGCCAGCCGCCATGCTGAATTCTAAACTTGGTGTCACCCGACTCAGCATACTTGTGCACCATTACCTCCGAATCAGTCGGTATCATCACTGCACCCAAGCTTATGCCGTCATAGCCGTCGTCATCTCCTTGGCTGATACACACTGTTCTGGGCAGAGCTGTGGCAAAATCGAAAACAAGTGTGAGTCGGCCGACTGAAAGCACCAGCTCGCGCAGGTCATGAGGTATTAACATGGTATGAGGCAGTTCGTTCGCCTTAAGATATACCTTGTCCTGTGTTTGAGTCGCTATATTGGCCGGCGTGGTGCTTTTGTGCACAACCGAACTCCTCTCAGACCTGTCGACACCGCCCAATGGTGTGGTGGCGGTGTACCACTGCCCTACGTGGGGGGCTCGAAGAGGATGCCATAGCTGGAGAACGTCTGGAGCGCAGTCAGAATGGAGACACTCTGGCATCTATCCCTCCCGGTATGGCTTGCCTAGGAAATAAAGCATAGAACCAATTGTATACTCCATGCCGATCCATCATATTAATACCGATCAATTGTAGAATCTGGCCCCAATCTGCCGTAGTCTGCATCTTCAACTTGCGCCCGCGCTGTTCAAATATTAGCGATGTGCTCCAGCTTGTTCCTGATTCTGCCAAAAGCAGAGTTCATCAGCCAGCTTTCAGACTGGGTGGTACCGCGTGAAGCATAGATTGCTATCAGCTCTGCTCATGCCCAGATTGTAGTATATAGAACTGGAGCCTCCGCGCCGGTGCGCTGGTACAGTGTCTGACGACATCGATAAAATGCAACTTCCAATCTTACTATTGTGTGTGGACTCTTGTTTATGGTAGGTGTCTCGTATGGACGCCTGCAGATGAGTTGGCCGCTAGCCATCCGCTCCAAATTTAACCCTTACACGGGCGATATCGACTACGATATGACAGCGCCCCCCCAGTCTGACGGAAGCAATTTCCCTTGCAAAGGCCATCATTCGCTACTAGATACACAACAGGCCACATCGGTACTGAAATGGGAGGCGGGGCAGACCTATAACTTTAGCCTAGTAGGCATAGCTACCCATGGGGGCGGAAGCTGTTAGGCGTTATTGTCCTTTGGTAGAGGCAGTACATGGAGGGTTCTACACTCCTACATCGGTGATTGCCCTCTGTCCATACGGTGGTTCGTGTGGTGAGTCCATAAAGAGAGCGCACCTGCACCCAGGCGCCCGATGCAATCGTGGCCCGTTCTGCGAGAAATATTGCTCTGGATATTTTCGGATTGCATTCTCGCAGAAATCGAATGTTCAAGGGTCCCGGGTCGCTGGTACTTGCACAACGAGTAGAGCTTCACCGTTGTTCGCCCCTTGTTCATGCACGCAACCGAGCCGGTACTACCTACCACCGTTCCTCTGTCTTGAGTACGTCATTCATATTATTCCGCATTTTGTCTATATTTACTCCGTTTGGTGAAATGGCTGTATCATTATTGTAGTTTTATATTATTTTAGCTACATCGTCAAAGGGTATATTGTGGATCGTCCCTTCTCCTTCTTTATATCGATTCTTTTCCGGTGTTCGAGTCGCCTTTGCTTAGCACGACCAGAGTGGTAGTCCCGGCAAGTCTGACGAAGACCTTCGCCTTGAGATTGGTAAAATAAAAATATAATAAGAACACAAATGAGAAAGCGTACATATTCATTGAGGAGCCTTGTCACGCTAGTCCGCTTTTGAGCACCCCGAATTCTGCTCAGCATGAGTGTCGGGTCAACTCCGGCTAGTGGTTAATCGCGTTGCAACTAAGAGCAGGCGGCCGCTCACACAGAGTAAATCGTGAACCACTCCAGCTAGTGGTTGACCGCGTTGAAAGCAAGAGCTGGCGGCCGCTCACACATAGGTAAATCAACAACCAGGCCCGCAGCCCCCCAACAGCCTCACGGCACACTAATAACTCTCTCCAAATCTTTCGCTCATCTATTTATGAACGACAAAACATGAAAGAAAACGGCAAAAATAAAAAACATACAGCAGCCGGTGTTCGCTGGTCGTCACCGACCCAACTACTAATCTGCCGATTACCAGCTTGTCTATGGGAGAGCAGACGGGATCCCGAATTTT
>PHFE01000008.1:1993571-2005974 GCA_002796755.1 Paracorniculantispora psalliotae
CCAGACAAATAGCAAAACCAACTTATAGCCGCTGGTTTCTGCACAACAACGTGAGTTTTAAGTAGCGTTTTGGTCACGCATCTCTGATGATGTAGATCAGAGGTAGATCGCTCCATTACATATTGGACTAGAAAAAAAAAGAGATTAAACGGCGTGACAGGAAATATGGACAATCAATGCATTGACTCAATCCACCTTTACACTGGCAGTGCGGAAGAGCCACGCCTAATTTGACGTGCCGGGGACTATAATGAGCTGCAGATGCCTTTCTCTCATGAAACTGATTTCTTTCTCCTCGTTCTTCCTATAGTCTACTTTTTAAGGTCAATTATCCCTAAATAGTATATAAACAATGTTGTATCGCTCGCCACTCACCATTCTCACACGCAGCGACTGGTAACGGTTGTCTTTCTCTCACTGCTTTTTGCCTGTTTTTTTACATCTTCTTGATGCAGGAAATCTCTCTCTTTCTGATAGATGGTCCAAAACAGTTTGGCTCAAAGCATATGCGTCATCATGATGCTCACACAGAAAAGCGACATTCCACATACAGAGTAGAGTGTGTCAAGGACAGACCAAGTTCAAAAAAAATGTAAATCGTGGCTTATATTTACAGGGGCCATGTACAACTAGCAAAGAAACAAAAATACATTTCTTTCTTTGCTGCGGCCCAATATTTCAAAATACATTTTATACGAATTTCCCACTTCTATATTTCTTTTCCAATTTCACCGCACGCCTCCTCGTAAAGCTTCCACCTCTCGCCGCAGCGCGTCCAGATCCGCCAGTATATCCGCGCCTTTACTCGTGTCCGGCAGCGGCACTGGTGGCCCGTCCGGCCTGTCCGCGCTCGCCTTGCGTGATCCCGGACTACTACCTTTATGATGCCGCGGCGGTGGCGGCGGCGGCGGCGGATTGCTATCCCTCCTCTCGAGGCTGCCGTACAAACTACCCGGCCGTCGGGCGGAAGACGGGTTTCTGGCTGGTGGCAGCGGCGGCGGCGCCGCGGGCGCCTTGCCTGTTTTCAAAGAGGCGGGGCCGGGCGAAGACGCGTCTGCCTGGCGCAGCGGGATCGATGACGATGAGACGGATGGTGACGGGGCGCTGCCGCCCTGCTTGGGCGTGGCGTGTGGGCGCCGCGGCGGCGGCGGCGCGGGGATCTGCTGCGGCGCCCGCGGCTTGTCGTGCATCGAGTCTAGCGAGGAGCGCGACGGCGTGTCGTCGTCGCTGGGCTTCATCAGAGACGTGGTGGGCGGCAGGTTGGTTTTGGTATCTGTCCGTCCGTGGCCGCGACGTGGCGGTGGCGCGGGCGCGGGCTTCTTGGAGGATGTGCTCGGCGCCGCCGCCGCCGCTGCTGCTGCTGCCTCGGGGGCTGGCGAGTCGGTTGTTGCAGAGTCGGAGGAGTCGTCCGACGCTGATTCTAGATCATCGCCGCTGGCTGTGGTATATGACTGTGGTGGTGGATTGCTACTCTCGGGCGGGGGCGGCGGCAGCGGTACATGCTGATGCTCAGGTTCCGGCGGCGCTGCTTTGGTTGGCTCGCTCCGGATGGTCTTGCCGTGGCGAGAGCTCGGTGGCGGCGGCGGCACGCTCTTCTTGTCCTTGGTCGAGTTTGGGGGCGATACGGCGCGTTGGTTTTGCTCTTGGGCGGCGTCAGGAGCGGCCAACACTTTATTGGCTTCCGCATTATATGACGCTAGCCTCTGGTCGTCCGCCGCCGCTGGGTGGCTGCCTTGCAAGCCCGAATTGCCCGTTAGCAGAAGTCTCTTGAAGGCATCCACATTGAGCGCAGGCGTGCCAGCGTGGGCAGCCTTGAGCACTTCCCCTTCTTCCCTCTTCTGCAGGTCCAGCTCCTCCTTGTTCGACGTGTCTTCTATATCCTGCAGCGTCCGGGCGAATGGGTTCCCGGGAGGTCCCCCCGTCGCTGGAGGAGGAGGAGCCGCCACGAAACTACTGCCAGCAGCCGGCGTCGGGTACGGCGGTGTAGCTACTGTGCTCTCCCGATCGCTTTCATCCGTCGCCGAGCCCCCAAAGGGGTCGTACTCGACCGGGGGCGGCACCAACCCGGCCCCGGTCTGGTACATGGGTTCGGCAGCAGGCCATTCAGGCGAGTCCGGCGACCGCGGCGGCGGCGTCAGCACGCGCACCTTCTTTGCCGTTTTTTGCTTGCGCGCGGGCTCGGGCTCGGGCTCATCGTCGGTATTGGGCTCGGGCTCGCGAAATGATGTGCGTGGCGGCGCGGCGTGCGTCTGTGTCGTGTCTATGGGATCGAGAGGAGGGAGCGTCGAGTCGGCCGCCTTGGGCTGCAGGACAGATTTTCGAAATGGGTTTGATGACGCCATGATGCGTTGTGTGTGTGTGTGTGTGTGTGTGTTTGTGTGTGTAGACTTTGCAGTCTTGTCGTGTTATCTTGTTCTATATAATATGTTGGGAGCGGCGTCTTCTTTCTATGCAAAAGCTGTTGTTCGGATAACGTTGATAATGCAGTGGCAGTGTGCTAGTAAATGCTGCTGTGATAAGTCGCCGGGAGATGAAGATGACGGACTGTCTCAGGGCAAAGGATGGCTCAGACAGGGTGGACAGATAGCTTCACGCCATCTTCAAAGGGAGGACCGTGGCGGGACGCAAGCTCTCGTGTAGTGCAGGATTGTGTTGCCCTCCGCCCTGGTGACGACGTGATCAGTGCGGCGACAATTCGTGCAGCTAGACAAGCTGGCGGGCAGGGAGACGGCGGACGTGTAAAATAGTCGAGGAATAGAGCAATATGGCGTGCAGGCAGCAACAGGCGTCAAGGCGAGGTTTTGGCGCGCCGGAAGAAGCGGTTAAGTCATTAGCTTGCGTATTCGCTCCCCCTCCTTCTGCGCTCGTTGGGCATTGGGATTGAGCCACAGAGGTACGAAGTACTTGGTGGCGGAGCTGTTGGAGCGGGGCAGTAACACGGTTCGGTGAGGTAGTGTGGTACCTTGGGTTTGGTGTGAGCTGTGTGCGGGGATGAGTAGCCATCTATCTCTCGTTGTTAGGCAGACGCGAAGCTTCACCCACCCTATAGTAAAATGAAAATGACGGTATTTCGCACTTTGGACAACGTGGTGGGCCACTTGTTTTATTAAAGTTGGCTCGTTTGCATCTATAGATGCCATATATTTACTTGAGTGGTCTTTTAGGCCAAGCTGCTGCCTAAAAGTCATGTTCTGTTTCGCAGACACTTCTCGTGATGACATCACCTACGAACGAGATACAATCGAGCTGACTTTGTGTTGAACCTCGGCATACCCGAAGACAAATGAAATGTAGACGCTATTCAAATTAAAGAGAAATCCGATAAAAGGAGAATTGCCGGCCAAGCACACATTTCCACCATACCGTATCATTTATTCCTACCAAATGTCACGTTGCAAACACAACATCTTCAAGCCTTCACGTGCCGCGACGGCGCTACCCCATGCGATTGCAGACAATGGGGCCAGATATTATTAGACAGCTGGGCGGTCGGCCGCAGAATCCATTAGCGGCCAAGGCAGCAAAGAATGAAACGACATTTCAGTGGAACACGGACCATCTGGGATTCTGGACCGAAGAGTCTATCCCGATGCGGACAAGTAAACAAAAATCCGGAGCGCGTCAACGGAGGGCAGGGGAACGAGCAGCGACGCGAAGAACATGCCAAGGGGTGCTCCCGCAATCTTATTAGGGCTGGACGGGTAAGAGGTACAGCCAATAGCTCCCGCACAGGGAGGCGAGAGCGAAATTAAAAACACCAGGTCACGGAGGCGAGAACAAGTTGAGAAAGGTCATGTCCATGAAAACCGTATTTTTACATTTCCAGCGGCGCGTCATCCAACCCATTAGCTCGAGGAAAAAGAAGGCCGTTTCTTTTCCAATTAATCAAACATGAAAAAGGAAGAAAAGCCAAAGAATATTTGGCAGGCCGTGGTGCCTCTTTTCTGCACGCGCGTACGCGTCAAAACAAGAGTGGTATAAACAAACACACCCACAGAACCTCATTTCCCTTTTTTCCCCTTTGCCCGCGCCAAATGCCACCCAACCCCGACTCCGTAAAGCATTACCGAAGAAAAACAAAAGCCATGGGGAGTTTGAACAAAAACAAAAGCCAAAAAAATATATCCCAGTGCTGTTGTGAAGAAGCTTTCCCCTTTCTTCCCTTTCCTACCCGCATAGACCGACCCGTAAAATAAACAAAGATATCAAAAAAGCCCAAACGCCGAATGGTCATTTCATTACATCTTCAAAAAGGAAAATACTACCAGACACAAACAAGCTCACTTCGCGAGGAAGGAAACTTATTTGGCGGCAGCAGCCTTCTTGGGAGCGGCCTTCTTGGGGGCAGCCTTCTTAGCAGCAGGCTTGGCGACCTTGGCGACGCGGCCAGACTTGGTCTTGGTGAGGACCGTCTCGGGCTTCTCAGCCTTTTGAATAGTTAGCAACAATGATCATTCCCATGATTGCGAACGAAGCGAGGACTCAAAACGTACCTTGGCAGCAGTCTTCTTGGGGGCAGCCTTCTTGGGCGCGGCGGCCTTCTTGGCAGCAGCGGGCTTGGCGGCAGCGGCCTTCTTGGGGGCAGCAGCCTTCTTGGGCGCGGCGGCCTTTTTCGCGGCGGCGGGCTTGGCGGCGGTGGTGGCAGCAGCCTTCTTGGGGGCAGCGGCCTTCTTGGGCGCGGGCTGCTTCTTGGCCAGCTTGGTGCCGCCCGAGGGGCCCTTGGGCTGGGCAAAGACGCCCTTTTCGACGCCGGCCTTGAGGGCCTTGTTGAAGAGCGAGTCGAACATGTTGTCCGAGACGTTCAGGGCGTTGTTGGCCTTGACGTATTTCTTGAGGGACTGACGGCTGGAGCCATTGCGGTCCTTGAGCTGTTTCGGGTTGTTAGTGTTTGTGGTGGTGGGAAGTAAAGCGTGGGTGGTGGGAGAGCGCGACGGGTGGCGCGAGGAGTGCAGCAAACGCCAACAGCGATGAAAGGGTGGGAGAAGAATAAAAATGGGTGTTTTAAACACGTACGTTGACAATGGCATCAGTGATCATGTCCTGTGAGAAAACCAGTTAGCAAGAAAGAAGAAAACGACGGCGGTCGCAACGACGCGCTTTCGAGGGTCAAAAACAAACCTGGTAGGAAGCGTGCGAGGCCTTGGCCTTGGGCGCAGCAGCAGCAGCTTTGGGAGCCATTGTGAGAGAGTTTGTTGATTGTGTGTTTGAAAAAGTGGTGGAAAAAGGTAAGACTTTTGGTTGCGAGAGAGAATTGGGAAGCGTGAGTGAGGAGAATCAAGAGCAAAAGAGGCCGAACGAGTCGGGCGCGTGGGAGGGACGGGGAGATGTTTATATATGAGGCGGGGCGAGGGCCGCAATCAGTAGGCACAGTAGTAGTAGCTTGGGCGTGAGAGCGTGTGTGTGGGAGCACGTATTTTGGGGGGGAGCCCCTCCTCCTCTCGTCCTGCGGCGGCTCTTGTGGCACGAGGTATGTGGAAATTCCACGAGCACAGTCGACGAAAATGTATTGATAAAATTTGCTCATGCTATTCATTTGCCATTTCTGCATCCTGACGATTTTTTTCAACTTGATATTCCTATTCCTTGCGGCGTGAGTTAACTCGCCTCCTGTCGCACTGCACAACCAAGACCGCCAGCACACCACACGCACACACACAGTCGCACTGGTACGCATCAGCCAAAGCTGCCGCCGCCGCGAACGGCTCGCTACTGTCGGGTACATGATCGGTACCTCGTGGCAGCGCCTCTCGTCGAGTGCCCCACCAGACCATCTGTTTTTTTTTTGGTCAGAAATGGACCCACCCTTTTCTTCTCCCACCTTCACGGCTTGCTTCCTGCGACAGCTTTCTCACACAGCTTCTCACGCTAGACCTGACTGGAGCAGCTTCAGCCACAACCACATCTGTACCTCTTCCACTTTCCCATCAGCAAATCAGTACTTGGCGCCACGTGCAGCCACATCCGAATCTCTTCAAAATGCTGTCCCCTGCCTCGTGACCAATTTTCTGATTGGCCCAGCGTCTCTCTGCTGCACCTCAACTTTGTACCTCGCAAGTACCTCTTCACCCAAAATGCTACCCCCCTCCTCCTCTTGATCTGCTGAGCAGCCGGTCCCTTGTTCCATCTTCGTCCCTCTCGTCGCTGTCTGGCTGGGTGAAGCCTCTCGCCAGATGTTGCTACTCGGCCTTCCCCCGTCTCTTTTTTTTTCTGTCCCTCGTTTTGCCTGTTCCTCTGTGCTCTTCCTTTTCTGCCTGACCCTCCATTACAATTTCCCATGAGTCATTTTTCTAATTCCCCTCTTTCTTGGCTCCTAGAGTTTCGCACTACGCTGTCGGTTGTGAATTGCCAACGTAGGTGGCCCTTGGCCGCACCCTTTCGTGATGCCGGTATGCCCGCTCGCCCAACCTTTGGCCACCCCGACAATTTGACCACCCTCTCGGGCGCATTCTGAATTGTCGCGCCGCCAGCTGTCGCATTTATTCTTGTCAAGTGATTTTTGTTGTAAAATTTTTGTCGCTTTCATTTAAGCGCACATGCGCATGAAATAATATCCATTTTCGTACCGCTATGCCTGATGCGCGTGCAGTGCTGTTTTTCCTCGTCGCTCGTCGCCCGCCCGCGACTCCATCCTGAAGCTATCCGCGAAACTGGCCCTCGATATTTTCTTCATCAACAACACCCGCATCTTCATTCATTATTGTCCTTTTGATTCTACAAAATCAATATAGTAGCTAAATACACATCATGCGCAATTTTTAAATTCTCAACTGCCCTGGTGGCTGAGATATGAGCAGAGACGTCCACATCGTCGTTTTTCTCGCTCGCGTTTGCAAAGTTGAAAACATTGCGCGCAACGCAATCAATCGACATACGCCGCCAAGTTGTCCGAATACTCTCAAATTTGTCTTCAATCATTCGGAAATCACTCGTTTCTATGTTCAAAATATTTAAATATGCACTTTTCTCCCAGTTCAAACCTGTAGCCCCCCTTTCCTTCTGTCACCGCTTCCGACCGCGACGCCGAGGTCACAACATGACCTCGGCATGTTGACTTATACCGGTTTTTCCTTCTACGCCCTCTCGCGCCTTCACGACACCATATATAGAATATTTAAACAACATTTACCCAAGTTCCAGGTCGTTCCGACCGCCAATACCCGCGTTCGAGGTGCTGCGCTCGGTTTTCGTTTGCCAGTGCGAGGGACAAATGGCCAAAGTCGACGTGGGGTTGGCGTCATTCGCGCCCAAAAACGTTGGCCCAGGCAGCAGTCACCACAACACCCAAAATCGATATTCAGAAGCCGTCATTGATTTTCTCACGGTCTCAAATTTCTTTATTACAATTATTTTCCTTCTCCACTGCACTGTATCAGTGGCTGGCGGCGTCCGGCAATTACGAGGCAGCCTCACCGTGTCAGCATGAGAATGTATGCGCCTTTATACCAAGTCGTACCACACGCCACAAGGTGCATAAATGAAAACAAAAAGTACAACAGACATGTTGAAATCTATTCAAAAGAAGAACTAATTATATAGAATTCGCATTCCAATATTTTTGGTCGAGAAACACCCCCCCTCGGATCGACTGCCTTTGGGTTCCTTGACGCCTGATCACTTACACGACGTTGCCGGTCAGCTGATTTGTCACGTGAGGCAGCGCAGTCGACATCGGTACCGCGTCTGCCCCTGTCCATGTCAGCGTTTGATGCAAGTCCTGTCGCGGAATATGCTATTCCTTTCCTTTGAGATCCATTTTTATCACATCTTGCTGCCAATTTGTTTAAACAAAGTTTGAGAAAATCGTGAATCATCTTGCCTGTACTTTTTGTCATAGTCCCGCGCCGATTTGAATCTGGTCTAGTCTGTGGCACTGGAGCGTAGAAGCGTTATTATTTTATCGTCGAGGGTGTTACTATTTAGTTGAACCTTGTTCTTGCTTCCCGTAGGCATCTCTCCCCAGTCATGAGTATTGTGTTCTGATATGATGTGGCGCCGTCATTGCTGTGCCACAAATAGCTGTGGCTAGTACAGGCACAAGCTTCATCGCCCCTGCCACCCGAGCTAACGTGCTGAAAGGTGATTTTTATGGGCCCAACTGTTGGACACGTCGCTACGAGCCACCATTTTATATCGCCAGTTGTGCGCTGCCGCTCTACGTATTTGTCTCTGGCCGGCCTCTTTGGGCAGCAATTGTTCCATCAGGGACTCTGTATCCTGCGAATTTTCTTTTGCTTTTTCTCGTTCTAGTTTTGTCCCCATCGTGTAAAGCCAGCTGACCGCTGCCCTCTCCCACCCCCAGCCCACGTTGTACCGATTGGGAGCCCCTCATCGCCAAACTCCTTGGCCCGCCCCTGCTGCACCGGCCCGAGCTTGAACGTCTTTTCTTCCTCTCTCCCGTGTCCACCCCACGCGACGTTTTGCACACACGGCCAGACTCCAGCCCAGCTCACGAGCCACAGCCATGGCGGATTACACCCAGTTTCACGCCCTGGGCCATGGCGAGCAGTACGACCCCAACGACCCGAATCGAACATCCGCCCCGGCGGCCCAGCAGTTTGCGCCTCCCGTGGCCCCGAACCCCTACCAGCAGCAACCATATGGCGCGCCTCCCTACCAAGCAGGCCAGGCGGCCCCGATGAGCGGTCCTCCGCCTCCTGGATTCCAGGACGGTGCTGTTCCGCCTCAGCAGGATGCCCTGGCTGCCCAGATGGGCGGTATGAGCCTCGGCGGCGATGCCCATGGCACCGTTCGCAAGAAGAAGAAGGATCGTCACGCCTACCACACCGTGGAGCCGACTGGCTCGTCGCAGCCCTTCAATGGCATGCCCGCCCCTGGCGTTGGTGCTTCTCAGTTCCTCAACAACCCCGGGAGCCCGCCCATACCCGCCTTTGGCACCCAGTTCGACAGCCAAGGCGCGCCTCACACGCCATACGGTGCCCCGGCCGCCCCGTCACCGCTCGGCGGCGGTCCGATCAACCCTGCCGGCCCTGTCAACCCGATTCCAGGAAACGATTTTGGCGACACTGCTGCTTCCGTTCCGGCAGGCGGCCAGGGCAAGGTCTCTGCCGACGACCTTCCCAGCGTTCCGGCTGCTCGTGATGCGATCCAGCAGTACTTCCTCAAGAACGTCTATCCCACCTTTGAGAAGCACGTACCGCCGCCTGCGTCCGTTTCTTTCGTCTCCCACGACCAGGGTAACGCCTCCCCCAAGTACGCTCGACTGACCATGAACAACGTGCCTGCTACCCCCGACGGTCTGCAGGCTACCGGTCTTCCTCTCGGCCTGCTGTTGCAACCTCTTGCTCCTCTCCAGGCTGGCGAAGCTGAGATTCCTGTTCTCGACTTTGGTGAAGCTGGACCGCCTCGTTGTCGCAGATGCCGTGCCTACATCAACCCGTTTATGATGTTCCGTTCCGGCGGCAACAAGTTTGTCTGCAACCTCTGCACATATCCCAACGACACTTCTCCCGAATACTTTTGCGCCACGAGCCCTCAAGGCGTCCGAGTCGACCGTGACCAGCGCCCTGAGCTTCACCGCGGTACCGTCGAATTTGTTGTACCCAAGGAATACTGGACGAGAGAGCCTGTCGGGCTTCGCTACCTCTTTCTCATTGATGTCACACAAGAGTCTTTTAACAAGGGTTTCCTGGAAAGCTTCTGCGATGGTATCCAGGCTGCCCTTTATGGCGGCGAAGCTGATGAGAATGGCGAAACCAAGAGACGCATACCCGAGGGAGCTAAGGTTGGCTTCGTCACGTACGACCAAGATATCCACTTCTACAACATCAATGCCGGTCTCGATCAAGCTCAAATGCTGATCATGCCCGACCTTGAGGATCCTTTCCTGCCCCTCGGCGAAGGCCTGTTTGTGGACCCGTACGAGTGCAAATCGACCATTACCTCGCTCCTCAACCGGCTACCGGAGATGTTCTCTACCATCAAGAACCCTGAGCCGGCTATGCTTGCCGCTTTGAGCTCCGGCTTGGCTGCTCTCGAGGCTACCGGTGGTAAGATTATTTGCTCCTGCGCTGCGCTGCCCACCTGGGGCCCTGGCAGACTGTTCTTGCGCGATGACGGCAGCCACCCTGGAGGCGAATCCGACAAAAAATTGTATACCACAGAGCACCCCGGCTGGAAAAAGGTGTCTGAGAAGATGGCCGCCAGCGGTGCCGGTGTCGACTTCTTCCTGGCTGCTCCCTCGGGCGGATACCTTGATATTGGTACGATAGGACATGTTGCTGCCACGACTGGTGGTGAAACATTCTACTATCCCAACTTCATTGCTCCCCGCGATAGCCCTAGGATGTCGACTGAAATTGCTCACGCAGTGACCCGTGAGACTGGTTTCCAGGCGCTGATGAAGGTTCGCTGCTCCAACGGTCTGCAGATTTCCGGCTACCACGGCAATTTTGTGCAGCACACCTTTGGCGCTGATCTTGAAATTGGTGTCATTGATGCCGACAAGGCCCTTGGCGTGTCGTTTTCTTACGATGGCAAGCTCGATGCAAAGCTGGACGCTCACTTCCAGTCTGCTCTTCTTTACACAACTGCCTCTGGACAGCGCAGGGTGCGATGCTCCAATATCATCGCAAGCGTCAGCGATACTTCCAAGGAGGCTGGTGTGCGCGAGCAGGGTATCCGTGCATGCATGAAGTTTGTTGATCAGGATGCCGTGGTTGCGCTGCTTGCCAAGGAGGCGAGCACCAAGCTTTCCACCACATCCAGCAGTCTCAAGGACACCCGTAACTGGCTGACGGAGCGCACGATTGATATTATGTCTTGCTACCGCAAACACTCTGCTCAGCAACACCCCCCTGGGCAGCTGGTTATGCCTGAACGACTTAAGGAATTCTGCATGTACATGCTTGGCTTGATCAAGTCGCGAGCTTACAAGGGCGGCATTGAGAACACGGATCGCAGGGTGTACGAGATGCGTCTGCTTCGATCTATGGGTGCCCTCGAGCTCAGCCTGTATCTGTACCCCCGCATGATTCCTCTGCACAACCTTCAGCCCGAGGATGGCTTTGCCGATGCCGAGACTGGCCACCTCAAGATGCCCCCGTGCGTTCGCGCCTCATTCTCCCGCGTTGAACCAGGTGGTGTTTACCTCGTCGACAACGGGCAACAATGCCTGATTTGGTTCCACGCTCAGACATCGCCGAACCTTATCAGCGATCTGTTTGGCGAGGGCAAGGATAGCCTGAAGAGCCTGGATGCCTACACATCGTCTGTTCCGGTCTTGGACACGCATCTGAACGCCCAGGTGCGCAACATTATCGAGCTCCTCAAGACGCAGCGCGGCTCCAAGGGCATGAACATTCAACTTGCCCGACAGGGCATTGACGGAGCCGAGTTTGAGTTTGCGCGCCTCCTCGTCGAGGACCGCAACAACGAAGCGCAGAGCTACGTGGACTGGCTTGTGCACATTCACAAGGGCGTACAGCTCGAGGTACGTTGCATTAATACTCCTTGAAAAGACTGATAACTGATGCTAATTACTCATTTACAGCTGAGCGGCCAAAGAAAACGAGAAACTGAGGGCGACTCTTCTGCTAACAGCTTGACCAACTTTGCCGGTCTTCGTCCGTCGTACTGGTAAAAAGAACCTTGGGACATGCCACGACCTGATGAACATGATGCAAAACAAAGAAGGATGGAAAAGCTGTATGGAAAAGCTGTATGGAAAAGCTGTATGGAAAAGGTTGTATGGAATACAGGAGCGGGTTGAAGGCAAAGCTATAGAAAGGGTAGGTGTAAGCAAGGAAAAGAATGTGTCAAGATATGTCCAAAAAACAGAAGAAGAAGAACGAGGAGGAGGAGGAGAAGCATGTTGATGACTGAGGAGGATGAGACTCGCATTTTCTGCCTTGGGTAGACACAATAGTATATTATTAAAACAAACGCAAGCCATTTTTTTTTACAATCATGTATGCATTGTACTGTCCTCCCGCGTTGAGTCGTTTATGTCACATTCATGAGTAGAGATTGTCATTCTATCACAACAGAAAATGCCATGTCTGACGCCGTACCCTCGGTAACCATCACGTCCAAGATCCCTGCTCACCGGTGTGGCGTCTTTCGCGGCCCGCCACACCTTCATCAATGCATATCGCAGTTCAGTTCAGGCGCCCCTTCTCCTCCCGCGCCACATTTCTATCCCTCCCCTGTGCCATCATCATCAACACAATCACAAACAAAAACGTGCGCGTGGTGGGCTACTGGGTTGCCGACACACTGGCCGTGCAACAACCTCCCCCCCCTGCCCCCTTCTCCCCTGCGATTCGTGCGTCGACATTACGATCCCTGAATCGGAGGTTTTCTCTTTTAGAAATACCCGGCTGATGTGTGTGTGTGTGTGTGTGTGTGTGTGTGTGTGTGTGTGTGTGTGTGTGTGTGTGTGTGT